>JACWBX010002525.1:0-15500 GCA_014622435.1 Polypedilum pembai | reverse complement strand
TTAAATGCATTTTAAAATTAGGGTTCGGCATAATGCAGATAAGAAGAAGAAAATCATGCGCATAATTCTTCTTCTTATCTGCATAATGCCGAACCCTATTTAAAATTCTTTCAAGTTTTATGAAATTTTAAAATAACGATCATTTAAAATTTGTATTTTTTTAACGACAGAAAAAAGCATTAATGAAAGATGCAAATAACAAAAGGAAGCGAAACTTTTTCAAAAGAAGCAAAAAAGTAAATGATGCAAAAATAATTCTTTAATTTGAATTTATTTTTTATTTGATAAAGAAATGTCTCATTTTACTGAAAATTTCAATTAAAAACAGAGATGAAGCATTTCTGCTATTTCTGCTAAAAACAATAATGAAAAGGGCAAGAAATAGCGAAAGAAAAACGAAGAAGAAATTCTTTCGTCAAAGTTGCTTTCTCCCTGGGCATTACTGAAAATTGTTAACTATTAAATTTTAAAATAAATTCAAAAAGGAAAATTAACGTTTTTTAACTGAATAATTGCAAAAAGACATTGTTCTAAATTCTTTTAAGAAAAAGTTATTAAAAATTAAAGAAAATCCAAGGTGTAGACACTCCGATTAATCGGTGATTTTGCTATTAATCAGAGTGTCTTCGCTTTTAAAAAATCCTACATTTTTCTGTTGCAATTTGCAATTGTTTGGATTTTAAATAAATTTTGTACTCTTTCCTTTGTAAAGAAAATTTCAGGTCATTTACGAAAACAAAAGCTATTCAAAAAATTCTTCATAGCTTAAGTTTATTAAAACTTACATTTAATTTTATTTCCAATTCTAAAAGAAAAAGAAAAAGTATTTAAAGTTATCATTTACTCAAGCATAAAAGCATCTTCATGTCCTCTCATTTATGTGTGAAATATTTTTTGGCTTTCAACACAGCATAAGATTTTTCTTTCTCTTGAAATATTGAGAAAAACTTTTTCTATTAAGGAAGTTCACACACACACAAAAATATTTTCTCTAGAAATAATGAAAAAATTCCATTTTTTTTGCTCTCATTTTTTATTGAATGCATTAAGGCTAAAAGCGATTGTGAAGAGATGAAAAAATATTTTTATGTTAGTATGTTGAGTGAATATTGTGCTTCGAGTGGCACTTTTTAAAACATTCGTATACGAGCAACAACAAAAAAGTCTAAGACACCCCTTTCACCTATAAAAACATTTGAGTCATAGAAACACACATGAAAGCAATGCTTGGCATCAAAAACAGGCGATGAAAGAAAAAACACATAATATGCATTAAAAATTCGACGCCAGCTTATGTTATCGTCTCAAATATTGATTATTGTTATTGCAAGGTGAATGATATGAAGACCCGCTCAAGATAAATTGAATTTTTTCTTAAACCTTTTCACATTCCATTAGTAATTCTCAAAACAATCAACACCATAAAATGTTCTTTGTTTAAATTATGCCAAAATGATTATTTGCAGAACTCTTTCAAATATTGAATTTGCAGCTGAAAAGAAAGTGAATGAACACGCACAGAAAATACTTGACTGCTATTAAGAAGTGAAAGTAACATAAGCGACCGCTCACCTGTAACACATTTACTCATACGAAGTGGAAAATGTGCTTATAAGCGAATATCGAAGATTTTCTGTTATTGACTACATGTAGTCAGCAGTTTATTTTATTTTATTTACCTATTCTCTACATGATTGCTTAGGCAAAAATGGAAAATATTGTTGTTGTTTTTTTTGCATGTATGATAACTACTATTTTCCACTAAATGAATATTTTGACTCATCATCGAGAACAATTGGCGTCACTTGATAAGGTGCCTCATTGGCATTTGACTTTCTCAATGATATTTTGAGAATGCAGTAAACAAAAAGAACGACAATTCCACCAGAGAGAAACCATAACAATATTGGTCCATAATTGAAATTGCGAAAGAATGATTGACAAGTTGATTCTTTCTGATTATCCTAAAAATAAATAAATTATTAAATAACGGTTTTTTCAAATTTAAATATCAAAAAACCGTTTCTAAAAAATTTTCTAAAATAAATCAAATTTCAACAAAACTGTACAAAATTAAATCTTTTCAGATTTTCCACTCATAAAAGTCACATAAACTCTCTATAAGTCCCAAATAATCTTCAGCCACTTACCGTCATAACCATCGCATCATCGTTCACATCACGTCCCGTTTCGAGCACAATGAGACGATGCACGACATTCGTATGTTGATCAGTGCACACCACACCCGTTGCCTCGAACAAATCATGTCGCGATCTCACCACATAATCCCTACCGTAATGTACATTTTTTAAGGCGAAAATTTCCTCAGCAAGCCACTGGCATGTAAATGGATTCTCTGTGAGTGAATGAGAATGAAAAGAACATGAAAAAATAATGGCAAAAAATTGACTTTTACATGCTCACCATACAAATCTGTCACAGCTATGTTTTCAAGCACAGACGAATTGATGGTGTTGAAAGCATTGAATGACAAATTCAAATAAGCAATTTCGACTGCTTCCGGCCACAGAAAGTTATCAGATGATAAATTATTACATGATAAATCCAATTGCTCCAATCTCAATCCACTGAATGTCGTAGCGTTTATCGACTGCAATAAATTGCCGTTCAGCCTTATTGACTTAAGCAGTGGCATAGACCGAAAGACCGTATCGGACTGAATTTGTGTTATTTGATTATTGCTGAGGTCGATTAATTTGAGCATTTCTAAATCTTTGAAAATTTCATCTTCAATGTTGTCAATAGCATTGTTGCTTGCATTTAGAATCTGTATATGAAAGAATAATTTTTCCGATATATTTTGAAATTTTCGCTCAAAAAATTGCTCAGTCTGATTAAGCAACAAAATAAACAAGAAAAATTATTAACAAGTAAAAATATTATTTAAAGCATTTAAGTTAAATACAAAGTCCTACTTATTTTATAAATAACAAAAGACAGATAAATAAATTGAAAAATTCAAAGAATTCACAAAATAAAGCATAAAATAAGCAAAAACTCAAATTTGATCCCATTTCAAGTCAATTAAGCTGTAATAACTCACCTCGAGTACTTCAAGGCCTTTAAACGATAGCATCGAGAAAGATTGAAATTTATTGTGACTTATATCCAATGATATCAGCTCCTCATTCTTCTCAAATGTCTCGTCTCTTATCTCTGATAATAAATTGTGCGACAAATTAAGATGATGCAATCTTGGCATATTTGAAATTAATTCTTGATCAAATGTTGTAAGTTTGTTGTCCTAAATCAAGTAAATTTAATGTTGAGGAAAATTATTGGTCTACATTGTGAACACATGTGAAAATAATCAAAGTTAAATTAAATGGACATATGGAACAATCAAGATAATTATAATTACTAAAATTTCCAATTTTCAATCTGTCCATTTCATTTCCTCTTTTGGCTAAACACAAAACTCACTTGTAAATGTAAAACTTTCATATGAGTGAGGCCAATGAACGATTCTTCGCCTATAAATTCAATTTCATTTTGTTTCAGCTCAAGATGCATGAGTTTATGGAGATGCTTGAATGTTTGTGAATCAATTGATTTAAAATTGTTTTTGCATAAATTCAAATACTTTAACAGGCAAGGAATACGAAAGAGATCATGTGGAAAAGATGTCAGATGATTCACTGCCAAATTGAGCTTTAAAAGTTTCGGATAGCGATTGAATGCGTGCTGATGTACTTCCGTTACGCCATTTCGACGTAGATCTAGTGTATGCAAAGACTCTAAATTCTCATTCGACCATGTTCGAACAAATGTGAGATTGTTTCTCGCCAAGCTCAATATTCGCAAATCATTTAAGCCGTTGAATGCAAAATCTCCGATGTTTGTTAAATGACTGTCAGTAATTTCAAGAATTCGTAACTGATGGAAGCGAATAAAAAGCGCATTTGGCAGTTCGTTCTCTAAGTGACAATTGTGTATAACAATCTCAAGCGGATTCGCATTGTGTGATGATATTGTTCGCAAATCATCAAAGCTGCAGTCTTGCAAACTCACACTGTCATTGATGTTTATCATATACTTTGCATTTGCAGTACTGAACACATGTGTCAACAAAAACAAAAGCGCTAGATTAATTTCACATTTCATGTTTTATCACGAGTCGCACTTTTTTCTTATCGTCTCATAATATATGGTGCAATTATGGCTTTGATATTCTCTCGATGTTTGTCTATTTTATTTGATGTTTTCAAATGGAATATTTTTGCTGCAAAAGAGATTTGGAAATGTTATTCTATAAAATTTTGACAGAAATCTTGGAAAAATTCCTCTTATTGATATTTTTTTATATTTTGGTCCTACACAAAGCTTTCTCATCAGAAACGACTTTCAATTTAAATCTTTATTGCAATGATTTTTAAAAACGTATTTTACAAAACGTCCCGAATGTTTCCATAGTAATGAAGTATTTTTTTAAACTTCGGTCATAATTTTTCTTGATCATTTAAGTAACAACAAAGTTCAGAATTTGTCCATTAAATTTTTAAATCCAAATAAACAAATTTCTCTAGAAGAATTTTACAAAATCTGCCTGATTTTATTGAAAATTTTTTTTTTTACAAAAATAAACAAAAATGTTGAGTTTCACATCATGTTTGACAAAGAAAACTGCACGAAAAAATTTTCACATTGATATGAATAAAGTCTTCAAAACAAGTTAATAAAATGAAATTTTAACTGTTTAAAAAATTAATAGTTTCGAATATTTTTTTTAATGTTTTTAAATGCTATTTCTGCATGCTATATCACAAAAAATTATTCTCTTAAATAATTAAGTTAATTCGACTTGATTTAAACTTGCTAGAAATTTCTCAACTGTTTCTTATGTTTACGAAGTTGTTGTAGCTTCAAACTAAAATTGATTTCATTTCTATAGTGAAAATTAAGAAACTTTCTATATCTACTCGAATTCAATTAAATAATTAAGTAAGTAAAAAGTTTCTCACCTGAGTTTTCAATTAATTTAATGTAAAAGCTATCTTCTTCAATTCTAATTAAAGTCACTTCACATTTCCAACTGAAAATATTTTCTCTCGTATAAGTTTATCTTTTGTTATCACTAAACTTCAATCTTGACATCTACACACATGCAATTTGTCTTGAAATGTTACCCTAAAGTAGATATATAATGAGATAAATAAATACACATGCATCTCACAGCTTATTATCACATCATATCGCACATTTGTCTAAACTAGTTTGTAATTGCTTTTTTTTCTCTAAATTAAATGTATACACACACCAGATGATGTAGATGCCATTGTGTGTGTACAAAATTCAAATTTCGCAATTGTGCGGTTTCGCTTTGTGTGCCAACTCTTGTTCGCATAACGATAAACTTTCACCACATGTGAAAAGCAAGCCTAGACTTTTGAATGTTTATTTATTTAAAATTTAAATTCAGTTTATCTCCCTTTACTGTTTTGCTTGTTTCCTTCCTACACTCTACACTCAAATGTCGCTCGCTTAAGCTTCTCAAAATTCTCCTATGAGATGGATAAAGTTTTTTAATAATTAAATTGAGTGCTTCAATATTTGCGGTTTTTCTATCTATTCGACTGCCTTTCACAACTCTCGAAATGAAACTGTGGATGCTTTTGATTGTAGTTTTTGTTGATAATGAAGTTAGTTAGTTGATTTTATACCCTCAACCGCTTCTTGCATTATTTTTAATTCAATTAAACTTTATTCTAGGTTTTTCTCTTTTCAATTTTATCTACAATTTCTCTCTTTTTTAATTGCATTTATCTTTTAACCAATTGCGCTTTTTAAAATGTTTTCAAGTGCTTTTGCTAAATATAAATCAATTAAATGATCAAATTTTATTTAAATATTTTTCTCAAGAGTATTTTAAAGTTGAATTGGATTTTCTCATATAACTAAATTATACCACTTTCCTTCAAATATGAAAATATTTCCTTAATTTTAAATTTTTATCTTCTTCGTTTGAAATTCTATCAAAAATAAATTTTGAAAACTGAATTTTCTATCTATTTGAATAAAGTTGTAAAAGTAGAATCTACTTATTATATTATTTCAACCAACTAATGGTTAGTGATTAAATAAATCTAATATAATTGAAACCATTTTTAGACACTCGCGATAGTTTGGTTGAGATGTTCTGTAGAGTAAAAACAAATTGAAGACACTCAAGCGATCTCGTTGGTAGGAATAAAATCTTTGTTTGAAATTCGCTAGTGGCAGTCATTAGCTTCACTGCTAACTTCCAAAAAAACGTACAGCCAACACTATTGTATGTCTGTTGGCGAGAATTGAGATTAGAATACAACAGGTATCAGTCTATATGGCTTATGAGTTAGAAATAACTCCGCCTGCTCAAAAATTAAGTTCATTCAAACCATAAACTATTTTTAAGTTCAAAATATTGATAAAAATGTTAAATTTCGTCAATTTTCTACATTCAAAATTCTATATTCGAGAAAAAAGTTCTTTTTTATTGCAAAACATTTTTTAAAAAATTTAAATTATTTACAAAATTTGTCTCAATAATAATCAGAAGCTCATTTGATATAACAATTGTGCTCTTTGAACTTTATTACGCACACAGTTAATTTAAAAAATTTCGCAGTTCTAGGTAAAGACATTGGCAATATGAAAATACATGGAAACTTTATCATTGTCATTCAATCGTATTGTATACATATTTACAATAAATTTTTAAATTTAGACAATAAAAGTATACTGAGGTTGTTTTCTTTGTTCTCAAAGAGTTATTTTAAAGTCATCTTTTATTATTAATTTTATTTTAGTCGCTTGTTTAGTCTTAAATTGTCTTTTGCGACAGTCATCACATAATCAAACTTTATTTTTTGGTTACAAAAAAATTAACTAGTAACTCGGTTTCTGTTTGTAAACATTTTAATTAGTTTGTTTCTGCACATCAACTAGAACAGATTGAAAAATTCTTACTAAAACAATATTTATTATGCAGCCGATTTTAAAAAGTGAGTTCGCATCAATTTACATTTTTGTATTACACGAGAATTGTTGAAGTTTCTCAAAAACAGGTTTTTTCTTCGTTTGCATTTTCATGAGAAGTTTAAAATTTTTTTGTTCGTAAAACAACTTTAACTTTGATTTATTGAATTTATTAAATAGACTGACATTAATTTAAAAGAAAAAATTAATATTTCTGTCGATTTTCTTTTCAAATAACTTCTTTGTTTTGCTTAATAAAATTTAAATAAAAGAATTTTCATTCTTAAATTATGACAAATTCATTTTGCATTGCATTTTGAATCTTAAGAGAATTTAAATTTTCACATTAATAATTCAAAACCACAAATGCATTTCAATTTCTCACTCTATACAGATGAAAGCTACACAAAATTGTTAAATAATGAAGGATATGAAACTTCTGTGAATGAAGAAGAAATTTTAGAGCTTCCTGCATGGGTTGATAAAGAGAAAATAAAAAAGTAAGTGAAAATCAAAGAGAAACAACTCTTGTAAGCGAAAACACGATAAACATTGAAACTCAAATTTTTTTTGATAATTTGTGAGACTTCTGTGAAGTTAGCCGAAATTTTTGGTCAAACTTTAAATTAGTTTTCAGCCAAGTGGTAAGAAATAAATTTTAAGTCTTGATAGCTTCAAGATAAGCTATTAAAACTTTTATTTTTTCAAGAACTTAAAATTTAATTTTTGCTTAGATTTCAACTGATTTCACAGAGGCATTTGTTAGAATTTTTGTTATTTTATTAGATCTTTTTAAAGAGTTATTTTTCTTGTTAGAAACTAAAAATTCTTTTTTAAATTTTATTATTTTTAGAGGTCAATGGTTTGTATGTTTTAATTTTGGCTTGATTTTTCGTACAGCGATGATAGCAATAATTGGAGCTCCAGTAAGCAAGCCATTGATGAAAATAATGAAATTTACAAAACAATCATCGTCACCAAAGGTCGCTTATAGAAGATTCACTTTAAATTTCATGCATGCTTTCTATTGGTTTTTATTTAAAATTGAACCTGGAACAAAATCTTGGAAATCATTTGAAGTCATTCGTTCTATTCACAATCACATAAATAAACGTTTGACCAAAGCTGGTGAGAGAAAAATTTCTCAAACTGACATGGTTGTCACTCAATTTCTCTTCATTGGATTTCAAATTATTTACCAAAATGAAATTGGCATTTACGGTAATGATGAGCATTTGGAAGCTTACAATCATGTGCTAAGACTAGTTGGCTACATGTTGGGAATTGAGGATCAATTTAATGTTTGTGGTGAGACTGTGGCTGAGACACGTGCACGATGTTGGGCAATAGTTGAAGATATTTATAAGCCATTCCTAATCAATCCAACAAAAGAGTATTTGGATTATATTGAGCCAGCAGTTGAAGGAATGTGGCATAGTGTTCCATTCGTACATTTCAATTCAATTCTTTTCTTTCTCAAACGACTCTCAAATGTACCAAATTTTCAATGTCTCAAATTCAATCATGATTCATGCACAGAATTTTGTGCCTTTGAAAAGTTATCAATGTACACGAAAATTCGAATTAAATTGGATGTGTTTTTTGTTGAATATTTATCAAAATTTTTTATTTATCGACTAATTTTTACTTTCTCTTATACATTCATTGTTGCAACATTGATTTTTGTTTTTCCAATTCTTGCAATGATAAAATTTGGATGGAAATATTCTTATGTTAAAATGAGTAATAAAAAGGAATAGAAACACGTTCTAAATAACTCAATAAAAATCAAACTTGTACAAAAACACTCAAACTCTAGAATCTTAGTTCTAATTCTATTCATTCTTTTCGTTCCATTCAATAAACTTCAATAAAATGTCTGCTCGTCTTTATTTTCTTTTCTTTATCATTCATAAGATAGAAATCCTTTGAAAGTGAACTATGAGATGTTGAAATAAGGGAAAAAAATATAATAAAAGATGAACGACGTATGTATGTCAATAAGGAATGAAGAACATGAAAGGAAGTTCATGAAAAAATGAGAAAATCGTGTACAACAACTTTTTTTAACATGTTTTCAATAAAAAGAAGGAAAAGTTTTCCTTTTTTGTTTGGGAAATTGTTTTATTTAAGATAGTAAACAGAAGAGCTCACAGTTTGACTTATTTGATTTTTAAGTTATGAAAATTTTCTCTTTTTAAGTTAACTATATATAAGACGAAAATATATTCGTAAATATCAGAGTTGTTAAACTACTGGTTCTTAGACAGTAGCAAAAATTTATTGTAAAAAGTAGCCAAAAGCTACAAAGTAAATTCTACTTTTACAATTCTACTTGAGAATTGAAAATTGAAACGAAGTATTCTGACGATTTTTGTTTATTGTAAAGTCATTTGAAAAAGATACAAGTTTTTAATTGGAGACTAGATAAATACGGTTATGTAATATTTTTTAACTTGGTTCCAAAACTCTGAATAAAATTTTATCTATCTATCTAACTATTTATTCTCCTGATCCTCCTTTTGCCTGACTTTCCAATTCCTTCAAACATCAACTTCATAGACCCTTTAAACACATTAAAACTCTTTAAAGCTCAAAAAACGCATAAGACTTCAAAAAGCAAAACTATTAAATAGAAATTCTATCTTCTTACTAAAGTCAGCCTAAATGCGCTTTAAATAAAAATTTTCATAAAGTTTTCTCAATCAATAGCAATAAAGAAGAGTTTATTAAAAAGAAATTTCTATAGAAAATTGCTGATACAAAAAATCTAGGATGATGATGTAAGGAAAAATTCCAAAAGCAAAGAATTTAAATTTTAAAGCATTTTTCTGCAAATTTTCAGTTCATCAACCTGATTTTAAAGTGAATGAATAATTTAGCAAACAGAAAATTCATTCACTCTCGAGATTTTTAATTGTGTAATGTTCTAGTTAACTTTTTAATTCCTCATATATGCATTTACTCTATTTCACTCATTCACTTGACTTTTTCATAATTGCAATTAAATGCATTTTTAATTATCACAAATTCATACTCAAAAAAACTTTTTCTCTCATTATGAAATTTTTGCTCTCACTCTTTCTCTTTATTTAACTTCCTTTCATGGTACATACATACATATATGTGAAAGAATGTCTGTGTGCAAGAAGTGGAAGGGATTAAATAAAATTATGGATATGAAATATTTTCTCATCATATAAATTGAAGTAGAGAGAGAAGAGAGAAATGGTATGAAGATATCACATATTGATACGGAACAATGTCATTGCAGATGATGATGATGTTGAAAGTTTATGGTAACTGAGAGAAGGACGGAAGCTGTGTCACACAAGGAAAAGGGAATTCCGATCGTTGTCTTTGGCAATGTTTTCAACACATCAGTAACATATTTTACATTTAATACAATTTTTTTCAATTCTTTCTCTATCTCACATCATCCCCGGACATAAAAAAATTTTTTTTTCTTTCACTAAACTTGAAAGACTCACGTAGTGAAATTGTAAACAGATTACAGCACATGTCCATCTATCCCTTAAAAACAAAGTTTCAATACTGCAGCAGCAGTAAAGAATATTATGTTATCCATTAAACTTTTTCTTTCTCTCTCTATGGTGATGACAGCAACACGTCCATTCTTTTTTAAATTAATACTCAGATTGGATTAAAAATAGATTTAGATTGTGTTGTAAGGTGCAATGCAAGTAAATAGATTTCTATCAGCACAGGTGCTTTATTCAAAAGAGAAAGTTTATGCAGATTAAAATTCTGAAAGAAATTGAAACTTCACCAGCAGAAGCTATCTCTTTCTTAATTACATGTTCATGTTGAATTAAATACATTGAGTAAGACTGTTTGTTAACTTGAATTGATATTTTTGTTTTCTAAATGGATTAAATTAAATTCTTTCAAAATAATAACTTCAGCTTTGTTTACATTTGATTCAAAATTTAACGAAAATTTTTCGTTAAAAAATAATTTGAATCTTAACGAAAAAGACGTTACTTTTATTTCTTGTATTGATACGAAATCCAAACTGTACAAAAATATTCGATTCAATAAAAAATTCCCTTAATAAAATGGACAAATTTCCTTAAATAAAAAAGAAAAACAAACAAACAAAAAATTAAACAAAAAACTACTTAACATTCATACGATAAATTACATTTTTATCTAAATGTTGTTTGTCAGCCTCGACTCTCTCGTAAAAGAGCTAAATTTGAAGACAAATATTTGATTTTTCATTGCAATTCCGAATATCTCGGTTTTTCTTTTCTCTCTTCATGCTATTTGTTGATGCTTATGTGAATGTTTAGGCACATTCAAGAAGAATTGAAACTTTTTCTTTCTTGTGTACACATTAAGAGAACACAAACAAACATTTTCTCTCTCTCTTCTTATCAAAAAATGACAAAAATGAAAACGAAGATCAAGGACTCACTGTGATTTTATGGTAAGCAAAATGTTACAATAAATTGCTGTATAAAAGCAGCCGCAGAGCAAGAAGAAATCTCTGTGGTAAAATTTGAATTTTTCCTTTGCTGACCCACAAGTTCATTTCAATTTGTAAACGAGAGAGAGTAAAAAGAAATGAAAAAAATTGTTTTCATGACGTCATTATTGCGGTATTTTCATGAGAATTTCTTTCACTCTTTTTTTCGGTTAAATTGAATAAACGAATTGAAAGAGAGAAAAATTCTTTTCTTTTATTCTTCTTCTGTGGTGATATGAAATGGATTTGGAATTGGAAGATATTTGAGGTATGAAAATTTTACATCTTCATTCTGGTTGCTGTTTTGGGAATAGTTTTATTTTCATCTATTAGTTCTAACTATTAATTTAGGAAAAATTGAGCCTCTTAAGAACTTTTGATATGAATTGAAATAAATCGTTTAAATTTCATTTAAATAAAGAGAAGATTACAAGAATTTACATAACTCCTTTAACACTTAATTTTCATGAATATTGCATGAGAATCACTTGCGATAATAAAGAATCGTTTGTAAAGCTCCCATTTTCATCATCTTGATCATTATTTGCATTTTTAAGATATGGAGTGAGTAAGCTTAGAAAAAAAAGGAAAAAGGATCGGACGATGAGAGTATAAAATTTTCAGGCACCAGAACAAAGAAGAGAATGAAAAGTTTTCTTAAGCATACTTATCTAAAATTCATGAAATTTTCTTCAATCTATATGACTAAAATGGTGCAATAGTGTGCCTAAAGCATAAATATGTGTAAACGATAACTGTGATTATCACCTAAATACAAATCCACAAGAAATAAATTTTATCATCTTTAAAAAGTAAAAGTTGTTTCTAAATTGAGACATATTGAGACTTTCATTTTCAGATTAAAGACATCCCACATAATCTTCCATTCCATTGAGCATTTTCGTATGTGATACAGCAAAATCATCATTATGATATCTTTCACAAAAGAAGAGCACAAATAAATCATTCGAGAAGGAAAAAAAGTATGCGTGCCAAATGAGATCCAAATGTGAATCCTCTTGAGCGATGTGATGAAGGAAAAAATGTGAAAAGGAAATTAAAGCTGCTCAAAAGAATGAACAGTGATGTCATTGAATTCTTAGAATGTAAAACCTTCTATAAATGTCATTAATGAGTGAAATTTAAAATTTATTTCAAAATAACCGTTAAAATTTCAAATTTTAAAAATCGTCTAAAATTTTTTGACTCTAAACAAAAGAAGAAAAATCATGAAGATTGACCAATATAAAAGTTAATAATATTCTAACTTAAAATATTAAGTAACAGCTGTCACAAAATTCTGTGAAAAATTGTAACGGTTCTAATAAATTTAAAATTGTCAATCAGTTAAAATTAACTGTTTTTAAAATTTTTTGCTACCAGACTTTAAGGAGATAAGACGTACCGAAAGAACAAAATGTAAGATTAACTATTGAAACTCTTTCATGAATTAAATTATTCGAATTTAATACACAGATAAAGTCCGATTATTACCGAAGACAACTGTGTTTCAATTTTACTACTAAAAAAAATTCTTAAGAGTGAAAAATGTTCCTTTAATTTTTCAAAACATTTATTCTGACTCAATCTAAATTCCACATCAAATCTGCTTAAATTTTTTATTTATAATTTAAATAAGGAAAAAGCTTTCTTTCCTTTTACCTAACAATGATTGAAAGCATTCCATTTATTCACTCTTCCACTTCCGAATCGAAGATTAAAGGATGGACAAAAAAAATAGGGCAGAAAAAGATGAAAATATTAAAATGAAATATTTTTTGATATTTTGTCCTCTATATCATTCATATGGATGAGATGTGATGAGATATAGAAGAAGGAAGGAAGGAAGAGGTTAAAAACAAAGGAGAGAAAAAGTGCCGGAAGTATTGAGGGAATGACATGGAGTGAAAAAAATTTCCTTTCTTTAAAAGCATCATTTTTTGTCAACCATTTTCCTTATTTTATCTCAAAAATGGGCAACATAATATTCCTTTATCATATACGATACATCATGCATATACATACACAATAAAAAAGGATTTAACATTGAAAAATGATGCGAAAATTCTCTACTGCTGCTACTGCTTCTGTGAATTTATTCTGTTAACATAACGAAATTTTATATTGTCGTTTTACACTCACTTGAAAGATGTTTCACAACTGCTATGATATAAAATTATGAAAGGAATCTGTGCAAGATGTGTGATAGTATATTCCTCTATCTACAGATGCTAGACAAGTGGAATTTTATGCATAAAGAGAGAGAAAAGATTGCTGCATAAAATTTGAATTGAATTTTTCCCTTTCCATACCTTTATTCCATGAATAAAAACACACACAAGAGAGAAAACAATTTATTTTATTAAAATTAAATTAATTAAAAAAAGCAACGACCGCAACAATAACAACAGTCAACCATCGAAACAATTAATTTTTACCCTTTTTGATCTTTTTATTTTCACCTATGAAATAAAAATAAAAAAATATGTTTTTCATATGAGTGCGCAACTCGAGGCAAGAAAAGACAGAAATATTTTTAATTAAAGTGATACTGCAAGTAAGAAATAATTTTTCCAAATTACTGTCAGACTTCAACACTTCAAAGGTTTATTTTTCTGTTCATTTCACAAACATGAAAGTCATTTTTGTGAACGAAGATGAGTTGGATGCGAGAACAAGAGCAACGTGACATAATTTCATACTTTTGCCAAAGCAGCAGCAACAGAAATGAGAATTGTTCGCTTTCATCACCTGATACTATGCTTGAACATAACATAGAAGCAAAAATATACGCTTTTATATTTATTTAAGCCTTAGCAACGCCGAAAACTGCGAAATAATTAAAAATAATTAATATTTATTGCGTTTTTAATTCCTACAATGTGAATCGCCTTCTCTGTGCGTTATTGCTGTTGAAAACAAGTACACAAGCGACGATGATTGTAGAAAACAGCGAGAACTGCTAACAAGATGAAAAAACATTTTGCCTCGCAAATATTTGTGAAAAATTTTCATTGCTCGTTTTTTGTGGTACGACACAGCACGCAAAAACTAATTTTCTGTGTAATGCAGCGATAAAGAGAATTTAAATTTCTATAATTGATGCAATGCATGAATGCATTTAACTAATTTTCATGTTTGATTTTCATTATTGAAGAATTTTAAATCGGGAAATTTAAGCGAGCTTTTTGTCTCTGATTGCATGAAAAGAGCTTGTAAATTAGTTGAAAGAAAATTTATTGTGAATGTAATTGAATGTAGAGCCAAAATTGAATTTACTATTGACTCTTTTTTGTGCTTTTCATGTGAATTAGTTAATTGGATTAGTAAATTAAGCTATTTTATGTGAGAATTTTAAATTTTTTTTCCTCATAAGCATCAAAATTTACACTTAACTGGTCAATTATGTTTATTGCTCTTTTTTTAAGGTTCTCATATTACATTAAATTGTAAATTACACAAACAAACATCAACTTCTTGCACTTTAGTAGCACACAAATTCACATAGATTCATTTATATATAACTTCATTAAATTTAATTGCTATTTGAAACATGCTGTAAAGTGTAATTAAGAACTATGGGAAGAAAGACAGCAAGTAATTAAGACGAAGAAGAAGAAGACGAACTTTCAAGTATATCATTCATTCATTTGCTTCTGCTTTATTAGTTGTTTCAAATTTATAATCGCAATAAATGAAACTAACAATTTATGTTATGAAAGAAAGCTTAAAATTTATTTTTTGACATATAAACAGCTTTTTTTCTCCTTTCTTGCTCTCATTGGTTTATATGTCATGGTGAATTTATTTTCAACTATAAATTTTTATTGATTTTTAGCGCATTTTTGTATAGAAAATGCAGCTTATAAGTTCACTTTGGCTGGCTGGTTGTTCGGCTGTTCGGCTGGCTGCTTCGAGATCTCGAAAACTACAATAGCTAGAGACTCGCGGTTTTTTGTGTTCGATTTGTGCTATTGAGTTATTGTGACGAAACATAGTTAGAAAGCTGTCACTGATTGCATTATTCGAGATA
>JACWBX010002524.1:5765-17582 GCA_014622435.1 Polypedilum pembai | reverse complement strand
TCAACAACACCATCAGGTCAAGGTTCAAGCTCAACAACACCATCAGGACACGATTCTAGCTCAACAACGCTATCAGGTCAAGGTTCAAGCTCAACAACACCATCAGGTCACGATTCAAGCTCAACAACACCATCAGGTCAAGGTTCAAGCTCAACAACACCATCAGGTCACGATTCAAGCTCAACAACACCATCAGGACATGATTCAACTTCAACTACTCCATCAGGACACGATTCTAGCTCAACAACACCATCAGGTCAAGGTTCAAGCTCAACAACACCATCAGGTCACGATTCAAGCTCAACAACACCATCAGGTCAAGGTTCAAGCTCAACAACACCATCAGGTCACGATTCAAGCTCAACAACACCATCAGGTCAAGGTTCAAGCTCAACAACTCCATCAGGACACGATTCTAGCTCAACAACACCATCAGGAGGTTCTTCAAGCTCTACAACACCATCAGGACACGATTCAAGCACAACAACGCTATCAGGTCAAGGTTCAAGCTCAACAACACCATCAGGACACGATTCAAGCTCAACAACGCCATCAGGTCAAGGTTCAAGCTCAACAACACCATCAGGTCACGATTCAAGCTCAACAACACCATCAGGTCAAGATTCAAGCTCAACAACACCATCAGGTCACGATTCAAGCTCAACAACACCATCAGGACATGATTCAAGCTCAACAACACCATCAGGACATGATTCAACTTCAACTACTCCATCAGGACACGATTCTAGCTCAACAACACCATCAGGTCAAGGTTCAAGCTCAACGACTTCAAACCAAAGCACGATATCTTCAACATTTATTTCTACAACCACATCTATGCCATGGTTTACAAATGATAGTACAATTTCTACAACTTCAATTCCTTCTGATAATCAGCATTCAAGTAGCACAACTCCTACAACAATTAGTACTTCAACAATGTCAACAACAACAACTACAAATCCTCAAAATTGCGGTAAAATTTGAAAAATTAAATAATTTTTCATAATAAAATTTTAAATTTTATTTCTAGCTGTTTCTTGGAAAGATTACACAGGAGTTGAAGATCTTCCACATGTTGCTGTGACTGCAGGTGTTTCTTCAATCGTTGGTGCTTATGTCGGTCAATCAAATGTTTACGGCAATATTTTACCTGGACGTATTTCACTCAATACATCAACAAATTCTTATTGTTTTTACTTTGGAATTGAAAAATGCATCAATGAATTTCAATATTTAGAAAATAATTACAATTATACTTATTCTTGGATTAATTCACATAATGGTGAATTTGTAATGAATGCTATTATTGTACAAACATTTTATATAGGAAAAATATTTATAAATGGAACTTTATATTTTGGAACTGTTGTACCAGGTAAAAATATAAAATTCTAAAATTGATTAAAAACTAAAAATTTTTAATTTAAGGTTACGGTATGATTTATGTTGATGATTCATCGTCAAAATGGCATTATTCAAATAATAGTTATCAAGTTTTAGCTTGTATCCCTTCACCACCTCCTCCTATTTATGAATGTTGTAAGTTCTAATAATTTTCAAAAAGAAATTGTCTTAAAAATAATTCTTTCAGCACAACAATGGAATACTTATACTGGCGATACAACACCATTGCAAAATGGAATATCAATTGAAGATGGCACAAATGCAACATTTGTTGGTCGTGGAACGTTCTTAAGTGATTTTACAATTGGAAAAATTCAAATTCCTCCACTTCAACCTGGATTGCTTTATAATAATTTTGGAAATTTTATTCTTGACACTACAACTGCTGAATATTTAACAAAAAATCCACAATATACTTACACTTGGGTTGAATCTTCTTTTGGCTTACCTGTTGAATATGCAGTTGCTGTAAGAAAATCATCAGCATATTGGCCTATGTACATTGGAAGAGTTCAAATTAATCAAACTTTTGTTTTAATGGGAAAAGTTTTGCCATCTAAAGGAATGACTTACTTCGATATGAATGGAAATGAACAAATTATTAATCATTATCAAGTTTTAACTTGCACATCACCAATAGGTAAAATTTTGTATTTTTTAACAAAAAACAATTTCTTAATGAAAATTAAATTTTATAGCTATCTGCAATAGTGATTGTGTACGAATGCTTGGATAAAAAAATTTAAAATACTTTTCTGCTGAAATTAATAAAAAATGAAAAAAATAAATTCTCTGAAAAAAAAAAAATAAATTTATTTTTATATTAAACGATTTTCAGGATATCAGTTTTATCAGATTTTCAAATCATGTAGTGCGAATTTTATCAAAATTATTTCAGAAAACCAGAGCCCGAAGTCGACAAAAAATCTGTGCGTAAGTCGACTTAGCATATAAATTTTTAGTCGACTTCGGGTTCTGCAGAAAACTATCTATATGTTTTAATTTTAGTTAATTTCTCGATAAAAGTTTTATTTAAGGTAACGAAAGTTGAAACCAGAATTCTTAAGCTACTAGTTCGTAGCCAGTAGCCAAATCTACTGGAACCAATTGACTACTTTTTGAATAGTAGTTTTTAGCAACAATGGCTGTTTGCAACTGTAAGCAAAATCTATTTTTCAGAAAGTAGCTAATGGCTTTAATAGCTGTTTAGTTATAATATCCAAATAACCACTGTAGCCATTAATTACTTCTTTAAAAGTACTCCGTGACTATAATAGACAAAATCTACCATAGAAAGCAGCCAAAAGCTGCAATATAGTTTCTACTTTTATAGCTCTGGTTTGAACTATTTGTTTATAATGAAAATGTTTATCAAAATCGAAAGTTTAAAGTGAGAACTTTAATCAAACAAAAATTGAACATAGTTAACATTGAAAAATGTGGAAAATTCGAAAATTTTCTACGGGAAACATCAAAACTTTAAATCTGATTTTTTGGATAGTTTTTCGATGAACTTCGCATCCTTAAATGAGATTTAAATAAAAATATTATTCAAAATTGTATTTATTGATATGCAAGAAAAATCTCTTTTTAATCTGAAAATTTCTAAATAAACAAATATGAAAATAAAATTGATGAAGAGTGAATGAAAATGTTCTTTATGATGTGAATGACTGTGAGGAATAAAAGAGGATTTTGTTTGTTTTCTGTTTTTTGTTTCTTTTTTTTTTGGGTTTTTAATGTAATTATTTTTTTTTTTCTGAAACTACAATTTCATGTGTAATTAAATTTTTTATCATGTTTACCTCTATATGATAACTTGTAAGTTTTCATTATGATTTTTGTTTATTTTTTGACATATTTCTTAATATATTGATTATTTTTGATTATTGTAGATAGTTTTTGAGTAGCAGAGAGAGAAAAATTTGATATTATGTGTGTATGTTGTGTTTTTATATTTCTACTCAAGCAAATATTTTTTTTGTAAATTTTTTATTTTAAATAATTTTCTTCTTTTATTAATTGAATTTGCTTGTCTAAAAATTCATCTTAATTGCTACTCTTAATACTTTCATTTACTTGATCATTTCTTTCATCTAAATTTAATGTAATGTGTGTGAATATGTGTCGTAATTTTTAAATATTTTTCATTTGCTTAAAGTTTAATTTGAATATGTGTTAGTGACGATATTTTGCTGCTTATTTTAGCTTAATAATTTCAGTGAAATAATTTTCAAAACAGAGATATGAATCAGGTTTATTTAGGGCATAATTTCATCAAAATTATGGATATGTTTTTATAATTAATTAACCTAAATTTAATTTGTGTAAAAAATGATGAAAATATTTTTTATTTGACTGCTGTAATATTTCCACAAATATGATCAGTTTTATTAGTCTAAAAGTTTTCATTGTTCATATTTTTTAAACATTTCTTTTCTTGGTTTTATTTTATTTTGCTTCCATTTATAATTGACAATTAGTTTCATTGATTATTTTAATTACCATTTTTCATTTTATTTTCTGTTGTAATAGAATTTTTTTTTGTGATTCTTTATTTTATAATTTGAGATTTCAAATTAAAAAATTTTTTAAATTTTTAAGAGATTATTTTGATGTTTCAACTGATCCAATTGAGATCTTTTTTTCTGTTTTTTAATTAAAGTTTTTTTTTCCTAAAAATACTTTGAACATAAAACATAAAACATAAATGAACATCAAATTTCAAATATTTTTTTTCATTTTTGAAAGTTTAACTCAAATTTTTTATTATTTTTATTGTTAAATATTTAAAAATTTAAAGTTTATATCTTTATCTGAGAGATATTTTTTAAAATTTGTATTCGTTTTATATCATTGGAGAAAATGGAATATGAAGAAAATAATAACTTACAAATTTTATTATTGAGGGCTCAAATAATAGAAAAACTTTTAAATTAAAAGGAGAACACTTTCATCACATAAATTGTAAGCTAAAATAAACATGGATTTTTGTTTTAAAATAATTTTCATAGTGGTACCTTAAAGACTGGTTAAAATTCATCAAATTGTTATATTCTTACATCTCTTACAAATTTCAATTTAAATAAAGAAAAATAAATGTGAAGCTAAACTTAATGATGATATGAAGCATCAAAATAATCTCAAAATTATTTTTATTATTATTTTCAAATTTTTAAAATTTCAATTTGAACTTAAAGTAGAAATTTACACAATAACTTCTTTAGTTCTATGATTCTTTTAAAAATTTATTTTTTAACTTAATTTTTTAAATCTTTTTTTGTGTTTTATGTCTTTAAACATTTTCATTTCTACATCAAAAAAAAAATTTTAAATTTTCAGCTATTTTTTTATTGTAAGCAAAATGGTAAAAACTAATTTCTTTCTTTCTTTGGGATTTAAACTTTATTTGTGATGAAATTTCTATGTGTTGGTCAAATCTAATGACGAACTATTTCTATTTGGTTTTATAAGAGTTCTACATAAAGTTTCATTCTACTGTATTGTATGAGTTTTTGGCACAAAAATTATTTTATTTTCATTATTTTATTGATATGAATTAAAAGAAATTTTTTAAAATTTACTCAAGTTTAGAAGCACAAAGTTATATTTGTACAAAAACGACAGAAACAGATTGTCAATGAAAACAACGAAAATTTAATTAAATTTTAAATTTTTTGACTTAAAAATTAAACAAAATTTTTTTTCTAGAAATAACAACAAAAATTTTAGCTTCGATTTTCTTTCCATTTAATTGACATACAATAAACATTTTTTTCCATCATCGCTTAGGCTTACAAATTACAATCATTTCCCTAAAAAATTTTTAGCTGAAAATTTTTTCATTTACTTTTAAGCTAATAAAATTTTTTTTCTTTTCATTTAATTCTAAAATGTAAACTTTTTTCATGCTCATTTTGCTTAAGTGAGTATAATTTTATAATATTGTGTATGTATGATTTAATTTTATACTAATTTTCTTTTATATTTTTCTTTATTCTTTCTTTTTCTTGTCTTTTTTTTAAAAGTTTTTTATAAATAAAAGACAAGAAAAAGAAATTAAAAGTTACAAAATTGATCCCAATGCTTTTATTATTATTTTCTTTTTCTTCCTCTAGTTTTTGATCTTTAAATTTATAATTTTTAGAGGAATTCTTATTTTACCACAATTTATTTTCTTTTTATTTTGGCTGCTTCATTTCGTTTGATCCCCAGAACACTTTTTTTTAATCATTATTATGTGAAATTAACGAGATTGAGAAATGTCATATATATATTGTCCATATGTGAGAATGTGTCGTTTTTAATCACAGAAGAAATCACAAAATAAATTTGTAATGAAAGAGTTGTTGAGCTATTGGTTCGTAACCAGTAGCCAAAATCTACCATAGAAAGTAGCTAAAAGCTACAAATTAAATTCTAATTTTACAACTCTGGTTTATTTTTTGTGCTGAAAGAAAGTTTTAGTGTTGTTGTTCTGTAAATCTGTAAAGTGTTGAGTTTTGTGTTGTATTGCTGAAAGGTTAAATTATAAAAAAAGAAAAAATTAAATTCATAATTTTTCTCACTTTATTTAATTGTAATTTTCACGTCTTCTATTGATATTTTTTTTATAAATTATACACAGTAAAATTAAATATTTTTATGACTCACTTGAAAGGTGATGATGAAAATGAATTTTACTTAAAATATAAAACAAATTAATCATTTTTTTATAAATTAAATGACAAAAGATAAAATATGAAAGTATTTCATAAATGAATGAAAATTTGAATTTTTAAAAAGTTTTTCATATGAAAAGTTATACGAAAGAAATTGATGGATTACTTTAGGCGTATTTAAATTCAATATATTTTAATTCAGAGCTGTTAAATTAACTGGTCCGTAGACTTTAGTCAAAATCAGCTGTAGAAAGTAATCAAAAGCTACAAAATAGATTCAACTTTTACAACTCTGGATGAGCAAAGAATTTTATAGAAGAGAGCTTGAACCTTCTGGTATTTACTATTGCAAAAATATATTTTGTTCTAATTAATTTAGGGATTAATTAATATCTTTCTGAATTCGCAATTGAATAATGAAATTTTTGCATGTATTTGCACAATTGTTGAGAAATTTTCGATTTTTATGGAGAGTTAAAAATTATTTTGTACTCGTCATTATGCAGAAAACAAGAAGAATCACGCGTATAACTTTTTTTTATCTGCATAATGCCGAGCCCTAAAATTAATAAATTTAAATTTTCATTCAAAAATGAAAACAAAAGTTTAACAAATTTTTAAATAGTAACAAAAAGTGAAAGAAAAAAATTAACTTGACTCAAAAATTTATTGTTTCTTATTTCTTAAGGATAAAAATTATAATATAATAAGTCTAAGCATAGCCAAATTAGCAGTATTTAAACTTCATTTTTGTATTTTAATAATAAACAACAAGAACTAAAACTTAATGACTAATCTAATAGCACGAAAACTATTCGGATTGCATCGCATATTTAAATTTACTTAAATCTATCAATCGTTTTAAGAAATAAAGAATAAAATTGTTTAAGTGATGTTTTTGTGTTTTATGTATTTTTCGTGTCTTTTTCGTTTAAGAATTAGAAACAAAAAAAATTTTTGACGTAAATTTCAATTATTGCTGTGTTGTTGAATTATTTTTTTTTATCATATTAGTGAATGTGATGACGAGAGTTAGGAGTAAATAATTTTAAGATTGTTGATTGATTAAATCCAGAATCATTTTTATGTGTATTTTCTGTTGTCTTTGATGTTCTGTTGTAACATTTTAATTTTAAATTTTTTTAATCATGTTGATGTTGTTTTGTGTAGTATGTTAGTGTTCGTCATATCCACAGCCCAGTAATAAATCTATAAATATAATTTTAATTTTTTTGTAAATATTTTTTTATAATTTTATATATTAGAAAATTGATTTAAGGAAAACTTTTTTTTATAGTTGATTGATTTAAAAAGAAATAATTTGATTTGTGTTTGGTGAGATTTGAAGAAAAAAATCTTCTTAAAGAACTAATTATCAATATTTTAAAACAATTATCATTAAAGCATTTCATTTGTGATGATTAAAAAGAGAAAATTTTTATTCTTTTAGAGTTCAGCATTATGCAGATATGAAGCAAAATTATGCAGCATATTTAAACTTTTTATCTGTATAATTTTGAATTCTAATTTTTTTTATATAAAAACAGAGTTGCTTTTACCTAATCAGTGACATTTAGTCAATATTTTCATCAATTTGCTCTAAAGTTTTAACCAAATTTCTCTTTTTAGTTACTCTATCTTAACAAATAAATTTAAATTAAACCATTAATGAATAAACTTGATTGATTGAATGCATAATTATGTAATTTTTAAATAATATGCAGACTTTTTGACGAAAAAAATAAAGTACTGTTACAAAATAACATTGTTTTCATTCTTAACTGATTTTTAAAGATCTAATTAAGCAAAATCAAATATTTTTTTTCTCTACATGTATCTTTAACTGAAATGAAAGTTTTTCAACTTTCAGGGCACCAAGTTTGTACTAATAAAGTATAATTATGAGTTTTTAAAAGTAAACTTCATTGGACTCATAAAACTTTCATTTATGAACTTTTGGAAATTATATCAACATGTATAAAAAGTTTTATGAGTCTTATAAAAATTTGCTTTTTAGTTTTCATGACTATGCATTGTTGGCACAAACTTTATGACGATTTCCTTCATGTTTGAAAGCAACAATAGAATTTTGAAAAATTAAGCAGAGTTTTTTTGCCAGTTTACTTGGTGTTATGCTATAAAGATTTTCCAAAAATTTAAAAATTCATAGTTATGTACAGACTCAACTAAACTTAATTATCGTTGAGTTGTTTTAAAAATATTTATTAGTAGAATAGCTCATAGAAAAAATTTCGACAAAGAAAAATTTTTTACAATAAGTTATAGCGAATCAGCAAGAAAATCGACGAAATTTTGTTGATTTGGCAAAAACAACTCTGAATTCAAGTAAAGAAAAAAATTTTTTAATCATCACAAAAATTTCTAACAATTATTTGAATAAATTATTTATTTAAACATAACAAAATAAAGTTAAGTAAAAAAAAGCTCTTAAAATGCTAGGGAACTTACTTCAAGATTTATTAATTTCAATGTGTGTGGTAGTATCAAGTAGTAGTTGGATGTTTATCGTGTAGTAGCATTGTGTTAGTAAATTCTGTATTTTAATGATTATTAATTTTTTTTTCATATTATATCTGTTAAAAGAGGAAAGAAAAAAAAAAAGAAGAGAAGAGAAAGAAGAAAATAGTTAGTGTGTGTTTTCCTGTTGTTTGTGTAAAAATTTCTGTTTTTGTAAAAATATTTTTTTTTGCTTGCTTGCTTTAAAAATAGTGATTAAGTGTAAAAAATTTGTATAATTTTTGTAGTTGTATTTTAGAGTCCTTACAGATATGTGACAGCAGTGAGTTGCATCCACAGTTTATGTCTCCTGCCGAAAGAATCTTAATGTCTTGATGTTCTTGTTGTGTAATTTTTTTAATGTTTTCTTCTTAAGTAAAATTTCAGTGGGAATCAAAAATTTTCTTTTTTTTCATAGTTTGGTTAGTCATTGATGGAATTTTTTTACTTTCTTAATTTCTAATTTTTTCATTTTCAAATTTTGGAACTAATCATGAGTAAAATCCTTTTATTGCACATTTTTTATATAAAAAATTTCATTTTTTTTTGTGCTCAATTTTACGAAGACAAAAAGGAAAAAAATTTTTTTGGACCTCACATGTGTATGTGTATATATATTCAGTAGAGAGCAAGGAATAGTTTTTTTATTCATCGATCGTTGGGTGCAATTTTATCACTAAAAAACTGAAATTTTAAAAATTTTCTAAATTCTCATCAAAAATTAGTGTCTGTGTTTGATATTTCTAAAAATGATACTTTTGTCTTTTCTACAGTGTTTAAATTTCATGTTTTTTGATATAATTTGAAATTTCTTTTATCAAGGATATGTAAAATGTGGGATTTTTTTTCATCAAAGTTGTTGTCGCTAATGATGTTATTCTCTACTGGAAAAAGTTTTTAATCTATATTTTACGGCCATCTGGAGAATAATTTCATTCATCAGCAAAAAAAAAAAATTTTCTTGATAAAAATTTAATTTGCTGATTTTAATATCGTTTTCTAATAAATATTAGTACTTATCTTTCATTAACTTTTTATATTGTCTAAATATTCTTTGCTGCTGCTCATTTCTTGTCTACTTGGTTTTTAAAAATTCACAAATAAAAATTTGCTTTTAAAATTCATATTTAAAGTTTTTTACTCTAAAAATTTTTTGACAAATAAAATTTTAAATCCTTTTTAAAGGAAAATTCTTTTATCTTTTAAATTTTTAATACTTTTAATTTTGTCAATAATTTTTACAATTTTCTCATTAATGTCTTCGTTTTAACTTAAATCATCAGAAAATTTGTGCAAAATTATTCTTTTCTATTTAAATCTCATTGTCTTGAAAAAAATCTTAGGTATGAAGCCATTTAATAATTTTTCTTAATCTATTACGAAATAAAAATGGACAAATGGAAAATTTCTATCCTAAAGCAAATTTTTTACTCATGATTTTTTTTATATTTTATCTAAATTAAATCACACGGAAAATTTTTAGCCTTTTTTCATTGCTACTAAGATTAATATGTATAATATATATGTATGTATCTGTGTGTATCACTAATAATCTAAAAACTACTCAAATTGGAGAAATTTTTTTTTTTTGGAAAAGAACTCATTTGAGGAAAAAATTCTCTTTTTTTGTGTCTTTTAAGTTAAATTTTTGTGTTTTTTTGTTAATTTTTTTATAGCCAATCTCTTGTAGAGCAAATTAAATAATTCAATTTAAAATTTTCGAAGGAATTTTTTTGTATTTTGTTAATCATAAAATATGATATTTTGTAGTGTTACAGCGAAATGAAGACGCACAAGAGGCTTCATTGTTAGGAATAAAATCCTTTTTTGAAAATCACTAGCAGCAGTCATTAACTTCTCTGTAAATATGGAAAAACATATAGCTGAAACTATCATGTGTCTGATGGCGGGAGTTGGGGTTAGGAAACAGCATGCTCTTTAGTCTACGTAACCTATGAGCTAGCAATTGCCCATCCACCAAAAAACCAAAAAATCAAATCTATAAACATAAGCGAGCTTTTATCAAGATAAAAAAAAGTTTAATAATCTATAAAAATGTTTAAATCTACTCAGGTTGTAAATCTTAGAAAAGTAATTTTTTATGTTCTTTTACCATTTGCTTTGAAACAATTTTTTCTTTAAATAAAAATTTTCGAATAAATTATGAAGCTCAATTATTAAAGGTTAATTTTAAGTCATCAATGGAGATTCTCCATGTGTTTTGTCTTTGTTATCTAATGTTTCGTCTGCCAAAAATAATAAATTTCAAATTACTTTCTTTAATATCAAAAAATTTCCTTCAAAAATGAAATTAACAAACTTAAAACATAACAAAACTTGTTTGAGTCTGACTAAAAAAATTTGATCTTTTGTCTTATGCAAATTCATTGATATTTTTGTATATTTTTTCCTTACTTAAATAATTTTTTTTTTTTACAATTTACATAATTTTCTTTTTTAACTTAATTTAAATAATTTTCATGTCTTTACACTGAATCCGGCTTATCGCCATTAATTTTTTCATTTTCGTTGTTATAATTGGCATTAAGATTCTTTGATGATGAGAAGCAAAGCTTCATGATGAAAGGAAATTTGGTTCCTGGAAAAAAATTAAAATTAGTAAAATTTTTACTTAAAATATTTTCATTATTTAGATTTGGATATTAAATAACGTAAAAATTTATCAAATTCGATTCGTTTCTACGTAAAACGAGTTCAATATAAAACAGAATTTTTTATATATGGAACAAAATGCAACTTTAAAGTTCTATTGTTTGCTTCTTTGTGTTACGAAAGAAATTTTTAAGAATTATTTTAAAATTTAAGAAATATTAAATTTGTTAAAAATTTTAAAATCTTTACATTATATCAGAGTCTAAAAATAATTAAATATCTTTGATATGTTTCAAACTTTTTGGTAATTTTAACAATTTTTTGAACTTTTTACAAAAGTTAAATAACTTCACAAACCTTTACTTTCAATGGCCGTATGATTGCATTTCATAATAGCAAGAACAGCTTGAGCAATGGATGGAAATTCGATAAGACCTGACGATGAACGTTCAGTTTTAAGTGGAAACATTCTTATAGCAGATGGCACAACATCTCTTTTTGTAAATAATTCAAGCAGTTGCTCTTCAGATAATCCCGGTGGTGTGTTGAAAAAATGAAGAATCTAAAAAGAAATTTTTTTATAGTTTCTTAAAGTTGAAGAAAATTTGAGAAAAATTTT
>JACWBX010002523.1:23884-34873 GCA_014622435.1 Polypedilum pembai | reverse complement strand
ATTGATGGAATATTCGGATGAATCGAAAACTATAATGTTGAAGTTTTTATCTACGAGTTCTCTTCAACTCATCATTTTTCTCCCAATAGATCGAGTTCAAGAGCTTTAATTTAAAATTTGTATTCTCTGATAACATACTGATTGATAAAATATACTTATAGCATGAACTAATTCTTATATTTTGTAACCGGTAATGTCACTGATCTGGGCGACAAAAATGCGCTAAAGTCAACTGATCCGGGCAAGTGACTTTCATCAATTTTTATTGTAGAAAGTGTTGGTAATTTCCTATTTTTAATGAAATTTAGATAAGAATTTTAATAGACAACAAAAATTAAGAAGACAATTATTTGCGCAACAAAAGTTGTTTTTCTTTGCATATACGAAACAAATGTTCCATGTTACAAATGTGATTGTTTACAAAAATTTTAGAATTTTGTCAACGAAATTTATCTAAATTTAAAATCTCTTTCTTTTACTCAGAAAGAATATAAAACTATGAAGTATTATATATTTAGTCAAGAATTTTGAAAGAATTTAGAGTTTTATGTCTATCATTAAGTTTTACCATAAAAAAAATTCTTTTGCAATTCTTTGTACAAAAAAATAATTTGCATTCAAATCATCATTAATGAATTTATGTCACATTTAACGCTATGTGAATACTAAATTTGCACTAAGAAGAACATGCGACATATATGTTTGTCACTTTCTTCTTTTCTTTTTCATTCCTAACTGGTAATGTTTACGTTGAGACATTAATAAAATGTTTCCATGAATTAGTCATTTGCAGGTTTTGATTTCATGATACACCGTTGATTGTTTTAATAATAATAATTTCATCACAGCCCTAATGTGTCTACAATAATGAAGGCTTCTTAACTTTACCTGATATAATCTTAATGAAAGTAACAATAATAGCGAGCACATCATTGATGTTCTTATGAAACAATTATAGCCGATAACCCTTTTTTGTTCACACACTAAAAGAACAGTTGAGAGTCTGGTGCATGATGAAATTTTTGCACATCTTAAAAACAATTCACCATTCGATATATTATATTGTATGTTATGCTGATATGAGTAGTCATTATGAACATCATCATTAATTGACAATGTCATTCTGGTTTAAGTTACAAGTTATATATGTTTAGTGAACATGACATACGCACATAATTACCTTTAACGTTGAAAACATGCAGCCGCTCACAACTATTTTTATCGCATCTTTTTATTAGTCCTGCTCATACTTTAATTGATCTCTTCTCTTTCTCCAATGTTAAAACTTAAATTGCTTCTTGGTTAGTAAAGAGTCAATTTTCTGCTTAAAATTATCATTGATTTAAAGAAATTTGCGTGACTCGAATAAGTAATATTAAGAAAGAAGATAAAGCGATGAATGTACTTTCATTGATAATCATTTATCGTTTATGCGTACACATTATGAAGTAAACATGGCTTTTAAAAATCATAATCACATCGCAGTAAACAAGTTTTCCTTGCTATAGTCATTTATATTTCATTTTTTTATGCGAAATTTTCAAGTAAGTGAAGTTGCAAGGATTGCTCTTGATCAAAGAATTTTCCTTTTACATATTTTTCACTCTCGATCAGAGTTGAAAAGCTATAAAATGGCTGCCTGGTTGCCAAATTTTCTTTAATTTTAATTAAATTCCTATTCAAATCACTTACACTGTATTTTATACAGACGATTATTTTAATCTTTGTTCAATTTATACTAATTTCAATTCATTTCAACGAGTATTTGTGATAAAATTTGCGAGAATTTATTTCAGTAATTAAATTTTTGTTTACATTTTGTTTTGTAACAAATTGAAAAAGATTTTATGGTGAAAAATTTTTAGTGGTGAATAAAAAATTGTGGTGAAAAAGTTTTTATGATAAATAAACAAACATTTTTCAACTCTGTCCTCAATACTTGCGAAATAAATGCGAAAGAGCATTTTTATGTTGTATGGACTATTAAAATAAGTGCATAATTGATTCATCTTGTCGTTTTGACTCTTCTTACAAGTAGACTTTATATTATTTATTTGTTTTTGCATTCATTCATCAATAACACAAAGAATAAAAAGAACTTTTCTACAATTTCATTTTATTGCATCTTTTTTATGCACGCATTGCGAGTGAGCTACCGCGAGCTATTTTTGTTCTTATTTGTATCTGATCTTTTTGCGTCTTGTGTTGTAAAAAAAATGCAAATTTAGTTGTTTTGTGAATTTTCATCATCTTATTCACACCACAGGCGACAAGTAACAACAACAGAAGTTGTAAATTAAGACATGTGTGATGAAGGAAGGAAGATTTAATGCCTACATATAATAAATTTTAAATTATTATTTGACAGTAAAAATTTCCTAATGAGAAATGACGTTAAAGACGATCAATGCCAAAACAATCGATGTAAAATATTATTTTCTTACAATTGGCATAGAGCGAGAAGATAAGATAGAACAATTTATAGTCTTAACGAATGAAAGAGAAAGAGCAAGTAATTGATTTATACTTGTAAAGTATTGTAAGAGAACAACGCAATGAGATTTTATCAGCAATCTTTGCTTTTTACCATAAAAATATAGACGGAAATAACGAAGTTCAGCACTAAAAAAGATTCTGCTTATTCAAATAATAAATGTTTGCTTTAGCTCAAGTGTTTTATTAGATGTATTGTCATGTTAAACATTATATAATGATATGAAAATACAATAAATAAAAGCAAAAGTTAATTGAGCGTACAGGTAGGCTTAATTAGCGCCTCATAACTTACAAATTATGCTAGTCAGCATGCCCGCATGAATATTGCTCTGATCCGGTCAATGAGCAAAAAATAAATACACGGAGAAAAATCTCACAGTGTGCAGAATTATTTTCATTACTTTGAAGCGCGGCCAACTGTTCTTCATGAAAGAATTCTAATATTTTTATGTTTCAAACAACAGTTGCGAAAATGTTCACTTTTTCATGCAAATAAACAACAGCAAGACTGTACCTTAAGCAAAATATTTACATCTCAAAACATAAAACTTTAATTAATGCCATTTTTAATTAATTGTAAGAAAAGAGGGAAAAAGTTAACAAAACAAAATGAACTTTGTTGCATTTCATATCTCATTTTTAAATCTTTCTTTTCTCACTCTTATAGCCGCCTTTTATTATTACTTTATTTTGATATTCACATGCACTTTACGGTTTTTTCATTAATAAATGCAAGCAGGTAGAATGAACTTCACTAGTAGCTTGTAAATGATAATAGGAGGAAGCAAGCAAATGCAAGAAAGTTCCGTTGTTGATTATATTTAAAACCGCACATAGAACTTTATGAAGAGCAAGCTCTTCCTCTTATTTTTACTTTATATGCCTTCATCTACATATCTACTTACACTTTCAATGAGATGTGCAAGCGTGAAACAATTTATTGCCATTTTTTTCAACACGTAAAATTTTCAAATCAAAATACCACCGGAAACCGTTTGAAATGGGATTTTTTATTTTATGAATTCGCAATTTCTTTATCGTCCATAAAAATTAAAAAAGAAATGCTGGAAAGAAAAGAATTTGTGTCAAGTGAGTAATTAGGGAAATAATCATTATCGTATGCTTTAATTATTAAAATGAACGGTTTGTAAGTAATAAAAATTAATAAAGTTTTACTTAATTTTGGTTTTATTTTAAAAAATTTACTTTTATTTAAGAGAAAAAATGCCTTATGATGAACTTATATTAAAAACTAATTCGTTTGCAGACTCAATTGTAAAATAAAATTAAATACTTTACTTGTTAAAAAAGAAATAATAGAATATTTTAGTCTTTGTTTAAGAATCTTTAAATGTAAACATTCTATCTTGGTATTATCAATTGAACCGTTAGAGATTTTCGAAATTATTTAAATTTTAAAAAGTTCGTTAAAAATTTAATGTTGAAAAAATTCTAATTCACATTCTTTGATTTAATATTAATATTTCTTAAAGTGACAGATACTGTTACGCTCATGAAACAGTCTTCATTTTATAGAATTTCGCTTTAAAATTTTAATAAATTAAAGTTTTTCACAAAAATGTTTTTCGAAAACAATTTTTTTTCGAATTTCGAAAATGTTCGAATAATTTAAATTTCGAAAAACAATTAAAATTTCAAATCTTATCGGATAAAAAATTCTCAATTGACAATATCAAACATTCTATTATTTCTTTCATTCTCAAATCATTAAAAAAATACAAAGTATTCTTCACTCAATAGAATGGAGAAATGAAACGTGGATCTGGATAGATCTGGCTAGGAGGTGGTAAGACATAAATCTCTTCGGGACGTCCGTTGAAGAGGAAAGCGCCCTTGAGATTTGTGACTTTCGATTCATGATACGGACGCTGTGGTCGTTGATACATTGGATATGACGGCGCTTGAGGAATGAATTGTGGTTGTGGAGCATAAGCGGGCGATTGATATTGATAAATATTTGTAGGTTTTCCATTTGAAATGAAGTCTAGTGGGAGATTATAGAATGAGCTAATTGCTGGTGGTGGCGGTGGTGCCATTGGAGTATAGCTCGGAGGTTGAGAAATATAACCTAAACCTGATTGAAATAAAATAAAAAAAAATTAATTTCAATTAAAAGAAGATAAATAATTGAAAGAAGGAAAAAACTCACCAGGTACAAACATGTATGGAGTTGGAGGCAATCGAATGTAATAAATGGGAGAATTTTTGAAATTTCCTCCTGGTCGTCTTCTGCCTGGACTTTGTCGTGACATGATTTCATCATCATCATTGTATCCATAGTATGCGGCAAAATCATCGAAGAACTCGGGTGGATAGTATACGGGCGATGAATATGGAACGGCAGAGGCCGCAGCAAAGTATGGATTATAGTTGAAATATCCAATCATTTTATTCTGTCGATGCTTTCGCATTTCATCAATTATATTATAGCGACCCATGAATTGGCCATTACTGTCATTCTCTTCATCCATTGTGTGAAGATCATTAATGTATTCTTTCATTATATTTGCATTTTTATTGCCTTTTTGCACATCAGCGTTCTCAATTTTGACATAATCATCGTCGTCATCATCACCTTCAGTCGATTTATTCAGCTGACCAAATTTCTTCTGTCGCTGTTGCTGCTCAATAGCTGATATTATTTTTGATGTTGACATTGGCGCAGAATTAACTGTCAATGACGTTAATAGTATGGCAAGAGACAATGATAAAAGTAATTTGTCCATTCTTTATTCTTTATTCTCCAACTGCTGTGATTTTTTCTTTTTTTTTTGTATGTGCTGTTTCTCAAAGCGTTTAACTGTTGAAAGAAAAAAATGAATATTCATTGAATTTCAATTGAATGTTTTGAAAATACATGAATTTTCATTCAGAAAGCTTCTTCTCTCTCTTTTTTCCTGAATTGTTCTTTTGAATTAGCGTGAAAAATAAAGAATTTATTATTGTGCTTTACTTAAGCTCTCTTTCTTCCTTTCTATCGGATTTTAAATCTACTTAATGAGTATTTTATTTTGTGTGTGTATATATATAATAATAATAGACGAAGTATTGGAAAAAGAAAGAAAGAAAAGGAAAACAATCTGATAATAAATTTTTTTATCTTCTCTATATTGTACAGTTTTTTTTTGCAATTTTCCATATGACAAAAGGTTCTTTCTGAATGCGTAAATTCTACTTATATTGTAAGAATGTAACATTTGTTACTTTTTGCTTGTTTGATTCTGGATTAAGTATAGAACAGTCAGGCTCGTTTTTTGTGTTGAAAGAAACGAGTAAATAATAGCGTGTTAAAAACTAGGTATCATACTATCACACTATTTGTTTTCTCCTCCTTCTTTTCAAAAAGAGAATTCCTATTATTAAGCAATCGAAAATTTCATTCTACGTGATTTTTTGTTTGTTTTTTCATTGAGAAACTTTTCTATGGCCAAAAATACCACGAAAAATTGCACTTGACATCATCATCATTATTCTTTCACGAACAAGGGGTAAACAGCTTTGATGAAAGAATTTATTTTTCATTATTTTCTGTTATTGTTTGTCAACAAAGATTTTGTAAAGAAAATTGAATTTAAACAAATTTTCCAGCACTTATATCACTTAGATTACATTAATACAACAGTAAAGAAGTGTTCTGAGTACATTAAAAGAGCCAAAATGTTGAAATCGTAGAGAAAATTTGAACAAATTTTCGCTATTTTTCATGATTGTTTGTAAACAAACAAAATTTTTGATGCAAAAATTTTTATGTTAAATTTAAAGATTCTTTTGTAGTAGAAACACTTCTATATTGTTTATAATTGATATTTTTAGTGAAAAGAGACATTTTACTTATCAAATAAAAGAGAAATTCAAAATTTTTAAAAATCTTTTTTGCATCTTTCATTAAAGCTGTTTAACCCCAGAATTCACAAATAAATTCTAATTCAATTGCTTTCCGTTACTTTTCTTTTAATTTTGATAATAATTCTTTTGATTCTTTCTCTCTCATGCTCTCGCTTTGAATTCTAATCGAAAGTTCTTACAGAATCTATGCAGAAAATCACAATTTAATTGTAAAAACAGTTTCATGCGCGCACAAAAAAAAAGAGAACAAGAAATTCTAAAGCTAAAGCAGCAAATACTATTAACTTTTTCTTTCATCAATTTCATTTTAGAACATTGAGCAGCAAGCGAGTGAGAGAAATGTGTGCAAAATGAATAAATTACAAGTGAATTAAAAACAATTATTCGCCAATTTCGATGTAAAAAGCATTAATTCAATTCGTTTTTTGCATTTAACCCAGAAAAATATATATTTAAAAATACTTTACATCGTGCAGGTACTAAATGTGTATAATTGTCTATATAGGTATATACAATTTGATTGAATTAAAAAGAAAGAGATTTTTCATCTTTCTCAATCATTTGAATCTCTGTGTGTTTTTCTGTACATATATATGAGGCCGAAAAATTGTGCAATGTGGACCAAAGATCTGTTAGTTGTACGTTCATTTTTTACCGGATAATCAAAATCAGCAATCTCGTCGATCGTAAAACTTTATGACGATTTCAATTGAACGTGTGTATGTTTTTTTTTTCTGGTTTATATTTCAGCAAAAAAGAATGAATCAATGAAATTCTTCTTTTTGTCATCATTTTTTGCCGGTAAAGTTTAATCATTTAATTTGGATTTTACATCACAAATTTTCATGTGTTATTATTGTTATGAATTAAGTATTAAATAAATAAATGTTATGATTTACTTTAGATATTAGCAAATAGCAAGACCTGAGAACTTTTAAAAATAAATTTTGATTCCAATTTTGATCTCAAATTCTGTAAATTAGTCATATTTAGGTAGATATTTCAATAAACAATCACTTGTTTACTTATAAAAGCAAAAAATCAATCATGAAAGTGAAGATTAAGTTAGAAAATCGAGATTTTAAAGTAATAAAATCGAGTAAAATCATAGTAAGCAAAAAGTTTTGTTTTGATAATATTGAAAGAATTTCTTAATATTTCTATCTTTTAGATTATTATTTATAATTCCAAGCAAAGGGATGTATCAATTTTTCATCGAGAAAAATGGTAAGTTATTAATCATTTATGTCAGGTATGAAATATTCAATTATTTTCTGCTTATAACATAATTTTATTATTTTCTCATTTATATGCAATATAGTGCCATTATAATCATTCTACATCTTAATAATGATCGATCACCTCATGTCAACTTGATAAGCATATAAGGTAAACGAGCAAAGGGAGGTATAAATGTCATTTTTCTTAATTGGCTACCGCCACCGCAGATTCTGAGCTCTTAACTTACAATTTACCTCAATTAAACTATATTTCAATTAAAAAAACGTGACAATATTCATTTCGACTGGTTATGAGGCTCATATATATTTCAAACTATTATTTTTTATAGTCAATTATGCAGTGTGTGTCGTTCTCTAGTTCTTCTCTCTCGCTCAAGAATGTGATTCTTTCCACTGCTTAAGTCTTTTATTCACTAGCTGTAATTTCACTTTCCTTTCAATATAATATTTATTTATATATGTATCCATCTCAAAACTCCACATATGGACAAAATTATTCTTTTATTGCATCTCGTTTTTCCTCGTCATTGTCGTATTATGTTATATCTCATGTTTTAGTCTATAACTACTGTTACTAGCTATTACCCCCTCGCATTATTTTATTAAATCGTTTCAAAATTGATTACACGATCAATCGATCTCTGAGTTAAGAGCTGAAGAAGGATTGCGAAAAAAGTTTGGAATTCCACAAATGATGTTCATTTATATTTAATTTGTTTGTATGTACTTGTACATACGCATTCATTTATTCACTCAAAGATCGATTCGATATAACAATTAAAGTCATTTACCAAAGCCACATTAAAAATAATTTTATGATCAGTAGCAGGAAAAAAAAGGCATTGAGTAACGAACGATAAGAAGTTCAATGTTGTCTATACGCAATTATAAATATCATTATAGATAGTAGAAGAGATTTCAATGAGTAGTCAAGAGACAAAACAATTTTAATATTTTTTTTTTCTTCTCTACTCATCTCTCGACCTTTATCAACAAAACTCACTTCTTTCCTGCTTTTTCAAGTACTTAATTTTTCCTTCACTTTGAACTTAAACTTTTATTTTAAGATTTATTTTTTCCTCTCAATAACTCCTTTTGAGTGGAAAAAAAAAATTTGCGTCCGATCACGTCTAGCTAACAAAACACAATGAATGGCTTAAAAAGAAATTTTTTTCATCACTTAGAGGTCCGCAGCAACAAGCGGCAGCTCTCGCATGTAAGTTAGCGAAAGAAGAGATAACGAAAAAAAAGGAGAGAAAAGTTTGAGTGTATGTTTTACATCGAACTAATCTAAAAAAAAGTGTACGAATGCGAACGAAATGCTCAGTATGTGTTTTTTTGTAGATAAAGAAAAATTGCGAAAAAATTTTACGCGAAGACATGCTATATCATTAATTCCTTTTTTAAAAATACAGAACATGGTTTAAATGAGTAAATCATAGTAAAAAAAGTTATAAATCAAGTGATGAGAAATTATTTGGAAGCTATTTGATATGATTGGAAAGAAACAGCTTTAAAGTAATTTATGATAGAATGTAATGAATGTGTGTTTATTTTGATTGTTATTATTATGCGTTTTTAATAAATTGTTGTTTAGAATTACAAAACATACAAGAAGCTTAACAGAATATTTTAGCGCTTAAAATTAATTTTTGCTATCATTATTTTAACATTTTACAGATTTATTTTGTAATTTAAAAAATAACAGTCAATTGGAATTTAAATTAGAAATTTTGCAGACAACTTAATTGTTTTTATTTACATTTTAAAAGCAAAACATTTAAAAAATAAATTAAAGACTTTTAAAAAGCTTAAATAAATACTTAAAGTGCAGAATTCTTTTAAGAAATATGCTAATAATATAATAAATTAATACTCAATTACCCTCATTCTATCATTATTTTTCTTTAACACTTTTAATTTTATTTTTACATTCTGCAGAGTCAGAAATTAATACTGTTGACAGTTTAACTCAATTAATTTCAACGCTCCTCAATCTGCTTTTATGAGCATTGTCAGGTTACATAAAAATGATTAACAAATCGACACCAATAAGTTAAAATGACAACCCAACAACGTGTTGTTATTTTTTATCTCCGAAAAGTTTCGATTCGCAATCGATCGATCCTCTGAGCGGCAATTTTTCATCCCACAAAGAGCAGTAAAGGGAAAGGAAGAAAAGAAGAAGAGCAGAGCAGCATGTAAACGAACGGCCTTGCTTTTGCTGATTTTTATTGAGCGAGAGGAGAATTTGTTAAGTACATAGCTATGCGAACTATCAATTGTTCAATTAATACACACATGTCAACCAGAAATTCCAAACTTGAAAGGATACAAACAACACTTTTTTTACCATGTATCGGTGAGGTATAAAGAGATAAAAATTTGTATCCTATCAAATGACACATTTTACCATTGCGTGACATAAAAGCACACACAAAAAAGAGAAACAATAGCAATGAAGAAAAACATGCGAATTCATTCATATCCTTCAATCGCTACCGTTAAAATGAATAAAAGGTCAATGATACTGCAATTATTTGTGAAGAGTTAAACCTTGCTTAAGTGAATTTTTAAGTACTCACTTCAAAGCTACATATCTTTCATCTAAGAAGTAAACTTCCTTCTTTTAATATGAAGCAGCACTATTCTCTCTTACTCTGTTTTTGCATTTCATTCATTTTTCTTTTTCTTTCTTCCTCCTCCTCCTTCTTTATATAGTAAGTATTATACTTCAATTGTAATCGATATGAAGTGTACATTTCACAATTGTCTGTCACACGGAAAATAATAATAATGATGATATGGTTGCTGTTTGTTGGCAGCAGTAGTAGCAATAGCAGCTCATTACTTGTCACAACTAACGGTCATCAAATATGACTTGAATAAGCCATTCATAATAATTTAATGTCAGTTGACATTCATTGTTGACACTCTTTTTTTATCCTGTAAAATCTCATCATTCTTGATCTTGACCCCGTGTGAAATGTAGAGCAATACTTGAATTTTGAATGAAAGTATTCACTTTTATGAATGATTAGCAAGTATTTGCATCAGAAATAAATAAATTGATTACTTTGATTTAAAGTTTAAATTAAAGTGAAAAAAAGGAAAACGCAATTTAATACAAGAAAATTCAAATTTCTAAATGACGGTTATTTTTGAATTCTATCAAAAAGAACAAACATGTGCAAGATAAAGTTGTGATCATGCCTATTTAGGTACAAATAATTATATTAAAAAGAAGAAGATAGAAAGAGGAAGAAAAAATCTATTAAGGAATGCACAATTAGAATAGTTGTTAGAGATATGCATATTTACAAGATTCTTTTGTATTGTTTAAAGCTAATTGAAAAAAAAAGTGCTCAACAGATATTTAAAATAT
>JACWBX010002523.1:0-23864 GCA_014622435.1 Polypedilum pembai | reverse complement strand
AGTAAGTATTATACTTCAATTGTAATCGATATGAAGTGTACATTTCACAATTGTCTGTCACACGGAAAATAATAATAATGATGATATGGTTGCTGTTTGTTGGCAGCAATAGTAGCAATAGCAGCTCATTACTTGTCACAACTAACGGTCATCAAATATGACTTGAATAAGCCATTCATAATAATTTACTGTCAGTTGACATTCATTGTTGACACTCTTTTTTTTTATCCTGCAAAATCTCATCATTCTTGATCTTGACCTCGTGTGAAATATAGAGCAATACTTGAATTTTGAATGAAAATTTTCACTTTTATGAAATATAAGCAAGCATTTCTATCAATAATAAATTATTTTATTAGATTTAATTTGAAGTTTAAACTAAACAAAAGAAAACATAATCTGGGGAAAACATCTTTAACAAAAGATGCAAAAAGAAGCGAGAAATGACGAAAAGATGCAAAATTTCTTTTAGAAAATCTCAATTATCTCTTTTATTTGTTAATGAAAACGTCTAATTTCACTGGAATTATTAATTATAAATAATACTGAAATGATCATACTACAATAAAAGTTACAATTTGTTATAAATAGTTTTTTGCATCGAAAATTTTGTTTGTAAACAATGAAGAAAAATTCTTTCGTCAAAGCTATTTTCCCCCTGAACGCAAATTAATGCAAGAAAATTTAAATACAAAATGACGGTTATATTTGAATTCTATCAAAAAGAACAAACATGTGCGAGATAAAATTGTACTCATGCCTGTTTAGGTACAAATAATTATATTAAAAAGAAGAAGATAGAAAGAGGAAGAAAAAATCTATTAAGGAATGCACAATTAGAATAGTTGTTAGAGATATGCATATTTACAAGATTCTTTTGTATTGTTTAAAGCTAATTGAAAAAAAAAGTGCTCAACAGATATTTAAAATATTCTGTTCCCTGGCTCTAACGGGGCAAACATTTCATTGCCATTTTTTTTTTCTGCTGTGATGATCATCTTAGTAATATAAAAAATGAAAAATAAATAACCAACTATACACAGTCATTAACTGCGAGAGCATATTCTAATGCATAATTAAAATGTTAACATAAAATTTATTTAGAGAAATTGCAAATGTTCTTCTGCCTTTTTTCCCGCTGCTGCTGTTGTTACTGCTTAAAAAGATTATAATTCGTACTTTTTAATTTAAAGTGTTGATTTTTCTTGGCTCAAAGAGAGCCACATATAATTATAATAATCATGCTTGGAAATCATTCGATGAGAATTATTTTTAAATAGTTTATACTTTTTTTTTGCCATTCAACTTGGCGATGATTCTCTTTCACCCGTGGAGGTCTATCATTGCGTAGTCGATGTCGATGAGATGTTGTTACCAATGGGTGTGTGTATATCGAGTGAAAGAAAGGAAAAAAAAAAGAATTTATTGGAAGCAATTTTAAAGTAATTTGTCAGCACAAATAAAAAAGAGTTTTATTATGTTTATACACACTTATATTGAATGCTGCTGATGCTGATGAGAGTGAATGTATACGCGCGGAATAAATATATTTGTATTTAAAGAATAGAAAGCGAAAATGAAAAGGCATAGAATCCATTGGACGTTCATTTATATCGTGATAGAATTATTTTTCCATTCATAAGGAACACTTTACTATTAATTTCTTGCTCTCTTCTTTCTACACATACAATATTTTCGCTCTTTTTGAATTCTACGTGATTCTAAACGTGACACTAATGAAAAGGCAAATTATTCTTGAATTCTTTAGATAATAAATTGCTCTTAGCGAAAATGCTATTATATATATTTAGAGATATTCACAAATAATATCTAGAATAACGGATAATGATTCTTGTGCTTGCGCGTTCGATGGATAATTTTTTTTATGATCTTTTTACTTACATTTCATTGATTAAGTGATTTCAAACATTCAAGTGTGTGTTGTTATAGTTATAATAATTAAATGAAATATTTTTCTTTTCCCTAACTAATGTCAAAAAACCAGAGATCGAGAACAAGTGAGTAAGAGAAGAAGAAAAATGAAAGTTCAAACTTCACTAACTATGTGCTAAAATCTATATATCTTTTTGTTAAATAAACTCGGGAGGAGAGAGCGAAAAAAAAAGACTTTTTTGACAGACATACAGACATTAAAGTTTAATTAAATTTTAACGGTTTAGCATCATTCGCCTTTTTTTCTGCAATCATCTTAGAAATTTAGTTTGAAAAAAGGCAGTAAAAATATAGACTTGAAGATTATTATACGCATCATGCATCATCTTTCACTTGATGGCATTTTTTTGATTAAATATTTCTTTACATTGCTTGCATTTTGCTCCAACTCTGCAAGTGTCTTCACTCTTCTTACTTTTCATAAAGATTAACGAGCAAAAATCTTGGCAATTCTGTTTATTAAAAGTATTTCATATTACTCAATGGTTTTTCATATATACTCACCTATTTTCAACCTGTAGCAGCTTCTTTCTTTTTTTATTCATCGTGAATTGACTCTTCTTTCTCTTCATTCATTATTCATTAATAAAAAATTAAATCAACAATGCGAAAACATTTTTTTAAGTTCTAATTAAAGGATTTTTAAAAACTTCTAAATATTTTATTAACAGTTATTTTAGTGCTTAGGTTTCAGTAAACTTTGAAGATATTGAACTCTTTTCAGAAGGAGATCATTTACTGAAAATTCTGAATGATTTACATTAAGAATTTCATAACCAGCTTGTGTTAAGAGTCTACGACTGAGCGCTGAAATTCCACTAGGATGTTGATTTGGTCCTAAACACATATCATGATAATGATTTATCATTAAAGCAATTCTTCTGCTATTTGCTGTTGCATCAGGTATTGGATTTGATTTTTCATCAACATAAAATTCAGCATCTGTGAAGAATAAATAATTAATAATAAAAATGTCAAATTAGCGACTATTAAATTTATTTCTTACCAACTAAAAATCCCATATGCGTATCAACATTAATTCTTAGACATGCTTCTGGCACAATATTTTTAAGAGCGTCTGCCATTGCTTTAGAAAGAAGAAGTTTGTCTTGATTGTACACTAGTGGTATGTTATAAATATTTTCATGTGCACTTCTTGTCAGCATAGCGCCTTTATATGAGGGCATAAAGAGTTTTACGCCACCATTGATATTTAGTAATTTGATCTTTGCTCCAATGGGAATTTCATTTTTATGCTCTTTTGACAGTTGGTCGATAAACTCTTGCTTCAATACACTGTCGAAGGCTTCTGCATTGGAAATGTTCAATGCCAATAAACTCCAAACGAATGTCAAGTATTCTAATGAGTTTTTAAAGTCAAACGATGTCAATGACGGTATCAGTTTCGATTTAATTTCATTTTCAAACATAATCGGCATATAATTAAGTGATGCAAGTGTCATACATAGAGCAGCAATATCTTGTGGTCTACAAATACTTTGATTTTTCAAAATCCATTCGGTCAATGCATCCAAAACAGCTGGCTCACGATATCTTAGAAAAGACATGCTCGTGAGCATTGAACCAATGGCCGATGATTTTTGAATTTGTGAATTTTGCAAACCTAATTGAATATCATCACAGAGTTTTGAAATTAACACTGGCTCAGGAAAATTCAAACTGGACATAGCGTAGAGAATATCAGAACATTCTTTGATATTTAATTTTTCGTCTTTTCCACAAATATTAAAAGCCAATGATCGTAAAAGTGGTGTACTTCTTCGTTTTGTCATGCCCAAATTTTTCATGACTTTCACCATTTGACTCATTGTGATACTTGCAACGAGTTTTGCCGCTTCATCATCATTTTTCACATTAAGCACAGTATCAAGATCGCTCGAACGAATTGTTTCAGGTTTCTTAACTTGTGCAGTGGTTGTATTGTTGCTACCTTTAACTGCTCGACCTAGCATTCTGCATAGTTTTATAAATCTTGGATCATTTTCAAATTCTGATAAATTTACACGATCGGTCGAACTCCATTCAGCGAGAATTGAAACAATCTTGAAATGAAAATGAAAGAATTAGATTTTAGACAAAAGGACTAGTTGGTTCTACTTACTTTTAGTGCATGTTTTCTCTCGATACTTTCTTTATTAGTTTCAGAAATGTTCAATAATCCATTAACAGTTTTTGCTTTTAAAATAATTTCATCAATATTTGGCTTATTTGATGCTGTATTTTGTGAAACTTCTTCCTCTTTTGATAATGAATCAAAAACTGCTGCAATCGTTGGATCTGCAATTGATAAATTGAAGTAATTAATTCATTATTTATTTTTAGCTGAATTTGTACTCACTTTTCCTTGCTTTTTTGTTGTTTTGATTTTTTGCTGATTGAACTACTGAATCCTTGCTTTCTGCTAATGCACTTGTTGATGCAAATAATGTCTTTGCGACATTCATATTCCTCACATTCGTGAGAAGCGCCAATTTACTTAAATTAAGTTTTAACATTTTGCTAAAAGTTAATGAAGAGAAGAAAAATGCGGATCAGAATGGAAATGATTAGATAATGTCTTCTGCAACTTGAATGAGTGTTGTTTGTTGTTATTTTTAATGTTCTGATTATTATTAATAGGTAAATTTCTTATGTCAAGCTTTACTTACTTATTTAACTCGGTTTTATTTAATTTCGCAAAAATATTGAGAAAAAAATACAATCGTTTTCTCTCGATTTTGATGGACCAAATTTAATTACTAATAACCATTAACATAGGCTATATATTTCAAAATATCATTAGTTTTATTCATAACTCTTAATTTCTAAAGAATGTTATAGATTTCTATGAATTTAAAAGAATTTTTTAAAACTTATTTTGTTAGATCTAAGTATTTTGTTTACATCGAATCAAAAAAAATCTAAAAGTCAATTTTTCCTTTATTTTCTACGATTTTATACCTTTCTGAAGATTTTAATAATAATTAATTAACATTTAGTGTTAAAAATGTTTCGCATAATCGAGGAAATACTATGAGATGAAATTTCGAAATTTTCTTTTATTTTGACTTTTTATTTTTAAATTTGCGTATAATTTAAAGCATCTGATGATAATATTCATAATCCTTACATTAAAGTAATGTCAATTTATTTATACAATATACTGTTTTTAAGCTAAAAACTTTTTTACTTTTTTACTATATTTTAACGGTTATAAAAAATTCAAAATACTTTTAAGAAATTCAAAAAATTTAACATTTCATGCCGTTAAATTGAAATTTTTTTATTAAATTTTGTGGTTTTTAAACATAAACAACAAATTTTGATTTAAAAATTTCAATGTCATCGATACAAAAAATTGCAATTAAAAATTTTTAACAACATCGTATGATTTTGTGTACAATAAGAGTGTGTTTAGAAAACAATTTTATTTCTACCATTTGTAGTGCACACTCAAAGTCTTTTTCCTCTCTCTCTTAATAAGCAAAAATTTTTAATTATTAAATCAGTTCTGACTTCGAATAATTTAGTGAAAGAAGCAAAATTGACGAAGGGCAGTGAAATATTTCTCTAAAATGTCATTTCTATTGTAAGTACATTCGATTTTTCTTTCTTTTACTGTGTCTGAAAGAAATTATGTTTATAATAATGTTTCATATCTCGAAAAATCCTTCTTCTTATTTTGACTCATTTCTCATCGTCTATCATTCGCTCTGCCTTGCTGTATTACTCATAAACATATGATTCAATAAAAGTGAAATCAAAATTTTTAATCCTCAATTTTTTTTGCTTCATGGTTGTCTCGAAAAAAAAAGAGAGAAAAAAATAAGACACAAAAAATACAGTTATACTCACAAATGTCTCGAAATACGAGAGTGCGAGCGAGTAAAGAAAAAAAATAATCGATGCGATGTTATTGATATTTATTTTTATAATTTATTTCAGTAATCGATCGAATAAAACGTTCAAGCCTAAGAAAAATATACCAGAAGGCACACACCAGTATGATTTAATGAAACATGCGGCTGCGACATTGGGCTCAGGAAATTTAAGAAACGCAGTTCAATTGCCAGAAGGCGAAGATGTAAATGAATGGATTGCTGTTAACAGTAAGTTATTCTCATCATCATTCATCACTCATAAAATTATTAACAAATTTTTCTAAATTTTGCAGCTGTAGACTTTTTCAATCAAATAAATATGTTGTATGGAACAATAACAGAATTCTGTACAGAAGACACATGTTGTATTATGTCAGCAGGTCCAAAATATGAATATCACTGGGCAGATGGACAGACAGTAAAGAAACCAATCAAATGCAGTGCACCAAAGTATATTGATTATTTAATGACATGGGTTCAGGATCAGCTCGATGATGAGACTCTTTTTCCGTCAAAAATTGGCGTTCCATTTCCCAAAAATTTCCAAACAATAGCAAAAACCATTTTGAAGCGACTTTTTCGTGTTTACGCTCATATTTATCATCAACATTTTACTGAAGTCGTTCGATTGGGCGAGGAAGCACATTTAAATACATCATTTAAGCATTTCATATTTTTTGTTCAAGAATTTCAATTAATCGATCGCCGTGAATTGGCACCTTTGCAGGAATTAATCGATAAGCTGACGGCGAAAGGATAGGAGCAAATTGAAATTAATATAAATAATCATATATAACGCCTAGTTTAGGACTTTATAAACTCTTCTTCTTCTTCACTATCTTCTCTCTCTCTATTTTGGAAATTTTTTCAAACTTTTTTTAAAATGTGATAGAAAATCAAAAAAGAAAAATTTAATGTGCAGATTGGACATTTGTAAAGTACGAAATCATCATAAATAAGTACTATTCTATCTTATTATTTTAATTTTACTTTAGTCTTCATTCTCCTGCCATTATCAAATGTATTTTTTATGCTTAAGCTTAAGTGAAACAAATTTCTTCTTCTTAATAATAATATTTAGGCTTCAGGATTTTAATTTTTTTTGGTTTAGAAATTTAAATTAGGTCCAAAATCGAGCTTAGAAAAGAAGATTTGATGATTTAAAAAAATTTCGCGGGTCAAAATTAAAGATTTTAATTCTTTTAAACAGAGTTGTAAAAGTAGAACAGCTTTTGGCTACTTTTTACAGTATATTTTGGCTATTGGCTACGAACTAGTAGTTTAACAACAACTCTGCTTTGAACTATAAATTATTTTCCTATAAAAATCGATTGTAAATAATATGAAATTACGAATTTCATTGTAAAATATCACAAACATGCATGCATACACATATTCTATACCTATAAACTCAAGGCGTGAAAATTCTTTGATTTTATTGCTATTTTATTTGAGGAGAACTTCAATTGTTTAAGAAAAACAAATGACAATTTTTGTTTGATTCAATTTTAATCAATTATTATCCAGAATTGAAAAGCTATTAAATGGCTGCCGACTGCTAAATTTCAAATTTTATTTTTACTTCAAATTCTGTTCAAATCACTTTCACTACGTTATATACCTGAAGTGTCTCACTTAATACTCGTTCAATTCGTACCAATTTCAATTTATCACGAGTATTTGTGATAAAATTTGCGAAAATTTTGTTTCACAAATTAAATTTGTTTACAAAAATGTTTAACTGATTATTGCGTAACAAATTGAAAAGATTTTTGGTGAAAAACTTATGTGGTGAAAATGGTTTTATGTTGAAAAACAATTTTGCACGAATTGGCGCAGCTTGGCTGTCTTTCAACTCTGGTATAATCAAACAAATAAAATGTATTGTTTATATAATTGAAACCAAACTAAAATCAAAGAATTCTCAAGCTTTATATAATCCTTTTTCTTCTCATTGAAAGCATTATTTATTTCATAACAAATTTTTCTGATTGTGAACGAAAATTGTTCGAATTTCGCTTGCTGCAATGAAAAATCGCTTTTAGCATTCTAAAAAAGATTTTTTTGAGGAAAACTTACATGACTGAAAATGATAGAAAAGAAGAAATTAACTACAGGCTGAATAGTGGAACGATAATAATAAAAAAACTGATGAAGAAATTTTCAATTATTTCGAACAATTTCGTTGCAAATAAAAAACTTTTTGCATTGTTTTAGTTAAACAACTCATTGATAAGTATACATAAAAATGATAATAAAGTGAAATAAAAACATATTTTTAATAAATTTTGAAATAAACTTTTTCCAAGTCTATTTATTTACCATCAAACAAAACTGTTGAAATTCAAAAATAACCGTCATTTTATATTTGAATTGTCTTGTAGTAAGTTGCGTTTTTCTACTTTTGTTTATTTTAATTAAAATTTTTATTGTAAATAAATCGAATTGGACATTCTTATTAATTAAAGACGGAAATATGTCAGATAAACAGAAAAAAAAATGCTTTGACAAGTCTACATCGAGCGGGAATCAAATTTGTATCTTCTAATTGCCGGTCAATTGCTTTTATCACTAACCTTTCAAAGTCTGTCAGATTGCTAACTTAAACTCTTATTTGCTCAAGTAATCGTTGCTGACAGAATTTACCTCGTATATCCATCAAAATACTTACATATTATTTATGAATAATAAACAAAAACTTTACCTTTATTCATCTATAAATTAAACTTTTGTAACAATCAAGTTAGAAAGCGAAAATCAGAACTATTTATTTGCTTTTTATATTACAAGCCTTCTTCGATTTTTATGACAGTCAAAAACGAAAAATTTACTGTTTACAATTACATAGCACATATGCTTCAAAATTCCAATCAATATGCATATAAAAATGTCAAATTGACAAATCCATTGTTTTATATCATCATTGCACGTACGAAATGTTGATTTCGATAAACTATAAACTACTGCAAGTGGGGAAGTTACTAAATCATAAGTTTAAATATTGTCACTTTTTATTAATTGTGTTTTATTAACATTTAGTCAACAACAAGTGGATTATCGAGTCTAAAATATTTCAAATTATGAATTTCTTTTTGACATCAATCATTCTTCTTTGCATTATTGCAGTCGCTAATCTACAGAGTTCAAAGATCAGTCGAAATAGTGGCAATTTACTGACAAATTTGACACAAGTTCAAGAGTTCAAAGACCACATTGTAACGAGTAGTTTAGACAATTCGCTAATGATTCGAATGTTTTATCGCGGTTTTCGAGAGCTGTATAGTAATTTGATGAGTGGCACAGGTAATCGGCATAATACTGAACGATATCAGACAGCAATCTCAAACCGTGTTCCTTTCCCATGCGTCGACGTCAAAAACTTTCGCAGCAAGAAGAAACCAAAAAGTGTTCATCAATTGAGACCCGGAGGTGAGTGAACGAAAAAAAAAAGATGTATGCAGAAAGTACATGTTGCATCATTAACAAATTTCATAAAAAAATTAAATTAATCTATTTGTCAGATATTGACGTGATTGCAGCCATGGGCGATTCATTGACATCAGCAACTGCTGCAAATTCAGCTGGTTTGCATGAATTATTAGTTGAAAATCGTGGATTAAGTTGGAGTATTGGTGGACAAGGCACATGGCGTTCACATTTAACTCTTCCTAACATTCTCAAAGTTTTCAATCCAAATTTATTTGGTTTTTCACTCTTTGATGCTTATAATGTGCATAAAAGTGCTCAACTTAATATTGCTGAAAATATTGCAACAACCACGGACATGCCATATAATGCCAAAATTCTGATGCAGCGAATGATGCAAGATTCAAGGTAAATTGTTTTATAACTCTGACTAATGCGATTAAATCGAAGCATAAATTAAAACTATTAACAGAGTGGATATGAAGAAACATTGGAAATTGCTAACGTTAATGATTGGCGGTGAGTAGATTAAAATATTTGAAATTATTCGAAGAATCACACTAATTTTATTACTTTGTGTAAATGTCATCAAAGGAAATGATTTTTGTTCAGACATTTGCCATCAAAAAAATGCAACGCAATGGCTCAATGATGTTCAGCGAAAATATCTCGTACAAACGTTGCGTTACTTGCGTGATGCCTCACCCAGGTATTATAAAAAAAAACTAACATGACATGACAAATATTATTAATGATTTAAGCGCCTTTTTAAAGTAACATAACTTACAAAGAAATGACAAGAAAAGTCATTTAAAATTAACGGTCTTTTTCAAATTAAAATTTAGGGCAATTTTACGAGTGCTGAGAAGTTCAAAAAAGCCGTTTTGTAATTATTTTTCTACTTGTTTTTATCCAAAAATTTGAACTTTAATTTCCATTTCAATTATTGTCTGATATCTTACATGATTTACAAGGAAAATAAGGTAGAAAAAGAGCTTTAAATTGAATTTGAAGTTTTTGTAAACAACAAACTTTTCAAAATTTTGAATTCTACGAATGATTTTCAATCTCTATAAAATTTTTGTTATTATTACTCAGTGACGCTGATTTCTCTTATTATTCATTACTATTTCGCTACAATGGCTGCTTTAAATGATAGATAATTGTTTACTTACACTCAAAAACCATTATTTGAGCAGTTTTGATAAACATTTTAGTCAAAATTTGCCAAAATCTGTGACAAAAACAAAATTTTGTTGATGCTTTTTAAAAACTATTTTTCGGCCAAATTAAATGCTTTTAGCAAATAAAAATTAGTGATGTAGTTAATTTTCTATCATTCAGTATCAATACTGTAGATTGAAAGCAAGTAACTAAAAAGAAAAATGAAAAAGTAGAATTTTTTGTTGAATTTTATCACTCGTGAAATTGTCCAATTATTATCAACTTGAAGCTTATCTTCCAATCATTAAGCAAGAACAAAAGCTTTGAAATTTCATTTAAAACACTCTATCTTATTGTTTATAGCTGAAATTTCCTAAACAATTCAATCAATCAAACAAAGTGATTCAATAAAAGAAAAAATCATTTGGCTGTCATAAAACTTCAGCTAAAAACAATAAAATAAAAAGGCAAATGATTGGTGAGAGATTTCGTAACGCAATGGACATTGAGTGAATGTAATTTACTTTCGTTTTTCTTTACTTTCTCAGAACACTCGTAAATTTAGTGCCATCGCCATTAGTGAACCTTCTTTTCTCTGTTGATCAAGTTGCGATTCCGTTATCATGTTATTTATCAATGCCAATTGAATGCAGTTGCTTGTTTGGTAAAAAATACTCTAAAAATAGAGAACAATATCGTGTACTTGAAAGGAAATTTACTCGAATCATGGAAGAAGTTAGTTTCATGTCAGAGCTGCATACAAATGATTTTACTGTCGTTTATCAACCATTTTTCAAAGATGCAAGCATTTTCTATCAAAATAATGGCAAACCAGATCTCACAATGATGGCAATTGATTGTTTACATCTTAGTCAAAAAGGACATGCATTATCAGCAAATGGAATTTGGAATAATATGCTAGAAGCTGTTGGAAGAAAATCTCTAGGTCTGCAACCATTATTCAAAAAATTTAACTGTCCAACTGAACGTCATCCTTATATTTTTACAAATTATAATAGCAACAATTTCTTTTAATTTTCATGCGATAGCCTCTCGATTCTATCGAATTTTATTTTTATCAATAACAAAAAAAATGAATAATAAAAATATTTCACTCTTGGTAAGTGAGTGAAATGACCAGATTTATGTACAAAAGATATGAGTGAAAATGATTTTTCTTAATCTGCTAAACGGTAACAAATAAATAAAAAACAAATGAATGAATGATTTTAGCCTGTGACGAATTGTCTGTGTGTGCCTCTCTCGTTAGATGTCAATTTTTTCTTTCTTTTCGGTCAATTTGAGTGAATTAATGAGGAACTCCATATGAACTGCTTGGTCGGGATGCAAATGATGGGGCACCATATGAGCTGCTTGGGGCTGAGATTGATGGAGCGCCGTATGAAAGACTTGGAGCTGAGAATGAAGCAGATGAGAATGATGGAGCGCCATATGAACTGCTTGGACGAGATGCAAATGATGGTGCATAACCATGACCAGCTGATGCTTCATGTTTCAAATACTGGGCAACTTGATGCCCTTGTTGAACATGTCCAAAGTCAATTCCAACAACTCTTCCTGAACTGTAAGCAGATGGTGGGCCATAAGAAGTTGATGGTGGGCCATATGATGAACTAATTCCATGCGAACTATGGCCGTGTCCACCACCATGACCTCCCAAATTCTCTTGTTGAATCAAAATTTCTTTAATTGTATGCAAAAGTTGATGATCAAGATGAGCGCCTTCTGATGTTTGATGACCAACTGCTACTTGTTGATAGCCACTGCTTCCACCACCAAATCCGCTTGAGTATCCACCACTTGAATAACCACCACTTGAGTAGCCACCACTTGAGTGTCCGCCACCAAAAGAACTGAATGATGAGCCATGACTGCTGCCACCAAATGATGGACGAGCTCTGCTGTATGAATATCCACCAGGAGCTTCAGCAATGCATGATACAGCACAAGCAGTCAATAATATCTGTAAGTGAAAAAAAAAATTAATTAATATCTTCAATCATTATTATATAATCGCACAATAAGTCGCGAGAAGCACGTAATGTAGTTTATGTGCTTAATAATATAGCAAAAAAAGAGCAGAAGAAAGAAACAAAAAAGAAAGTAAAAGTACTCGCAAAGTATCGTTGATGAAAAATGAAATAAAAAAAAACTCTGTTTCTTAGCCGACTAACCGAAATTCATTGCTTTTTAAGTATATTGCTTACGCAATGTGGCATGAAAAGAAAACAATAAAGAAATTTTGCACATCATAAATCATGAGGTGTGTATATGTGATGAACATCATGTTAATGCTAATTAATACGCGCTAATTCAAGCATTTTTTGGACAATGAATTTCAATTTGCAATCTAATTGTTTGTATGGAAATATTTTGATAATGACTTGAACAAATCGGCTTTATAACACAAACAAAAGAAATAAAATCCAATTAAATATCGTGGGTTGTAACTCCTGCTTTCTTTTTAATTTAATCTAAACACTTTTTTGCACTGTCTATTAATAATTTTTTTCTTTCTTTCACTTTTATGCATTTTTTTTATTACACTTTAATATTTTTTATTACAAACGTTAACTTACCACACTAAATTTATTCATTTTTTTAAGATATATATATTATGAGAGGAGACTCGGACACGACCGTTTCGAAGTAAAGTTACAATTGATGGCAAGTATCAAGCAATCATCTGCTTTTTATACTAAAGCATAATATCATCCTGACTTGGTCTGAGAAAAAAATAAGATTACCCGCTCGCGAGATGCTTTTCAGTGTGTGTGGTGTCTTTTTCTTCTTTTATTTTTCTCTCTCTCTCTCTCGATTGCTATTAAGCGTAGCATTTTGTGAATACTTTTTCTTTTTTACACAGGCAGATCATCGCGTTTTGATACAATGCGCTTTTGCTGCTGCTGCTGGTCCGAAAATGTTAATTGTAAGATCTATTTTATAACTTGTTTTCATACTTTAAAGAGTCTAATAAAAGAAATATTTTAAAACAAGTTTCATTTGAATTATCCTGTAATAAAAAATTTTATTATGTAACGAATTTTTTTGAATTTTTAACGAAACTTTAGGGGAAAATTCGACGAAATAATTTTAACGAAAGATCTAAAACAATCAAAGCAAACACATAAATTGTTTATAAATCAAAAATTAAACATTAGTTCATTGCAGAAACTATATATGAAGTTAAGTCAACAAAAAATAAAGAGATTTATTCATAATTTTCTCCTAAAAAATCGATTCAAAGACCTTTCATGATTTTTGTTATTTAACGAATGCCAAATTTGTTCAAATTGTTTTTTGATTTTTGACCAAAAATAGACGTCACAATAATTCGTGCTATTCCAAAATTGATTCATGAATAATAGTATAATGATGCTACTATTTGCATAAGAGAGAAATTTTCAGTTATCATGAAAATCTGCACTTTCTAACGAGAAAACCGCATGAATTGCCAAAAAAGAGTCAAAATTTTGCCCATTTTTAGCAATTCGATCCCAGTATGCGGTAATTTCCAAAAAAATGAAACATAATACAACATGAATGAGCGACTCGCAGAACAACCAATCCATATTCATTATAAATACTTTTAACAACTATACATACGCACATTTAAAATAATTTTCTTGTACACAATCATCATCATGATGAAGCATCAAAATAAAGCAGCAGCAGCAACAACAAATATTTATGTAAAAAGGTAACTCAAAGAAATGAATTTTTGTGTGTCTTTTCTTTTAGTGGGGTCATGAAAGACCATTCACTTTCATAATAATGTCTGCAAATTAAATGGAACATGAATGACGTCTTTCAGCCCAAAAAATTTACTCTCGTGTTAGTGCCTGTTGCTGTTAATTAATTTTTCTGCTTTGTTTTTGATTGCATTGTCTTTCTCCATTGGTGATCTGCATTCATTAAAAAAATTTATAATAAGTTGGTCAATAGAACTCATAAGGCCAAAATTAAAATTTGCAACTGCTGCTGCTGCTGCTTGGCCTGCTATGTCACTCACATCAAAATATATCTGATTACCTCATATACACGCACATAGTGAGATAATTGCAATCGCTATATCAAATCTGAAAGGTCGAAATTAAAAAATATAAATAAAAATGAGCCGAGAGAGTGTTGTTGATGATGATTTTTGAAGTTGAATTTTTCGATTCACTTTGTTTATTTTTTCGCTTCAATTCACAAAAAATTTCAGCAACTAACGCCTTCCGGTCTTTTGAATTAGCTTATTGATATTGTGTTATTAGTTTATCAGTTAACTTAATCATTTAGAAATGTGAGAAATCAATGAAAATTTAACTTTTAAAAATTGAAAATTTGTAAACAAAAGTTGTAAATTTATAGAATTTTCTGTCTACAATTGTAGAATTTTTAAAAAGCTGTAAATTTGTAAAAGAAATGTAGAATTTATAAAAGAAAATTGTAAACTTTATAATCGAAAATTGTAGATTTATTGTTTAAAATTGTAGAATTTGCAAACAGAATCGTTAAATTTTAAATTCTAAATTTCCGTTATTTTTAATATACAAAATAAATGTCTTAAATAATTTCAATAAAGCCAGTTAAAAATAGAAAAATTGCCAATAAAATGCGTCAAAGCTTAGCCACAAATATTCAAATAAATTTTAACATTATTTTTTCTCCCTTTACTTGCCTTTTTTTTTGCTTCGTAATTTGAACATGACTGTGTAAAAAATAAAATAAAATAAGATAAGGTTGAGCCGAGCCATTTGTTAATCAGCTGTAGTATTTTTATTTTAAATGTCAGATCTTTCCCGCATATTAGATAATTTATAAACAATTCTGTTTGTCACCCCAAACTCGTGTAATTAAAGAGTCATTTTTTTATCTCGTGCCATCATCGAGCGACTGAGCGGGTATTATAAAACAAGTTAGTTGCAGCTAGTAGGTGAGCCGCGAAGACAAGAGTAAGTGAGAGGAGAGAAAAAAAAACGGAAACTCATCACAGTAAAATTACGCATCAACGCTTCAATTGCGATTAGTGTGTGACGTAAAAAATAATTGTACAATATGTGCATGATGATTTTAATTATAATGATTTGCTCTTTTATTCACATTATGCAAAAGTCAAAAATCGTCAAAAAAAGTCAAGCATTTAATATGATAAATTATCGAGAGATTTTTTAATGTTTTTGTTATTTTTAGCTTTACTGCATTTCACAGACAATTCAGTAAAAATAAAAATGATTGTATGTGAATATGAAGAAAGAAAAATACTCACAATTGTCATTAATAGGTTAATTCACCTCATTTCGCTTTTTTTGGTAGCCGCCTCATCATACATAATAGTGCCGAAGGTGAATGAAAAAAAATACACAAAGTATGAAAATGAATGGAAGAAAGTAATGAAGAAAAGTAAAGTGCTTTCAATGGCTTAACTGGTTTTTGAAAATTTAAATGCAAAGGTGAAAGAAGGCAACGTAAAGACTCGTCGACGATGATTTTTAATGTTTCATCGAAAATTACTTTTATATTAAATTTTATTATTGTGTAATGATTGGTTGAAAGGAAAGAGATGAGAACTTTTAATATGAAAAAATAAATTGTTGAAAAATGAGTTTTTAGGGAAAAATTTTAAATCACTTTGGACTTGGTGCTGAAAAGCTTACAATTTTCTTAAAAGAAACTTATTAGTTTGAAGTTATTAAGTAAGATTTTTAGATTTTTAAATATAATGTGCAGCAATGCATATGTACAGCTTAAATTTATTACATTAAATTAAATTAAAGATTATTTGATTATTTTTCAAGGGAAAATAGTTCTATAAGAAAATTTAGGCGTAGACATACGATGCTCCAAGTTGCGACTATTCAATTTTTTTGCTCATTGTATTTCTTTAATTTGCAAAAAAAAATAATTAAAACACAAAAAAAAACAAATGGAAGCAAATTGGAACAACAAAGAGCAACTTTTTGCTCTAAGTTGCTTCAAGTCGCTTCAAATTGTTCCTTTTTGCTCCTTATTGATCCTTTTTTTCAAAGTCTAATCTAGCAGTTTCAAACAAAATTTAGTAAACTACAATGCTTACTTTGTTTTCGCTATCAAAAGTTATATTTCCTTGGAATTGTTATTGTTTTGGTTCAAATTTCTTAATAATATTTGTAATACTTAATTACTTTTTGACAGAGTCTAAAATCGTTTTTTATTTAGCCGTGTCTAACTAAAAATTTAGCAATTCGAATCATCAATTAGTCAATTTATCAATTGACTGAAAATAACTAAAATATAGTTGAATATTAGCTAGTTGAGAAAAGGTTTTGGACTCTACTTTTAGCTTAAAATGATGAATAAAAACTCTTCTTTTGATAAATATTTTTTTCTAATAAACTTTTTGTTTCATTTAATTTATAATCAAGAGCTGAAATTTCAAAAATTTTATTCTTTTGTTTATAAGAAAATAAATTTTTAAAAATAACTGTCATAAAAAATTTGAATTTGTAAAAGTTACAAATTGTGTAAAAAATTTCTCGATATTACATTTGTATGTCAAGAGTTTTTTGTATAAAATTCTCTCCCTTTTTTATTTCTTATTTCCTTCTCTCCCCTTCTTCCTGAATAATTTCTATACAAACACACTGTATATGTAAGATGAAAGAAAATTTTCCTTTATCAAGAAATTTCTCTATGCATACAAAAGGAATTTTTTGTCTCACTCTTCTTTGAAAAGTCATTACAATAATCCAAATTTGCTATTACTCGAAAAACAATAAGCTTTTGCCTCTAATTAAGTAATTGCATGACATTGAATGTAAATAATTTTAATACAGGATAATCAAGTAATAATAACTGTCAATAAATGTTGTCATAGCAACCAAACTCAAAGAAATAAATTTCAAATATATTTGTGATGTCAATAGCAACCAAAAAGACAATACATAGAAACCATAGACAGAATATGAGAAAAAAAAATTCTATTACAAAACATTTTAGAAAGTGCATAGAGAGAAGTTTGATTATGAAATATTAAAAATTAGTTAAATAAAGCATAAAATAATGGTAAGTAAGAGCAAAGAGAAAAAAAAGCAATTTGTCAAGATTAAAAATGCATAAAGCAAGCCGCGAAAAATCTTTCGTTAAAAAAAAAGAACAAATTTTCTCCTCTCTCTTTTGAAAGTCCTTGAAAATGCCACTTAATTTATAAAATGTTTATTAAATCACACTTTATTATCTCGTCAAGGGCCTGCTTTCACTGTTGAGAAAATTAAGATCATCGTCTGAACGAGATTTGAGAATTGTTTTGGTTGGACTTGATAATTCGGGTAAAACGACAATTTTGAGGCAATTTGCTAATGAAGAGACACCACAAGTTACAACACCAACTGCTGGTTTTAATATTAAATCAATTCAATCAAATAATTTGAATTTAAATGTTTGGGATTTAGGTGAGAGAGAAATTTTTAATTTTGAAAAAGTTTTATCAAATTTAATTTACATAGGTGGAAATTCAAAAATTCGTCCTTATTGGAGAAATTATTTTGACAATACAGATGTGCTTATTTTTGTTGTAAGTTTTAGGAAAATATTTATTGTTTTGTCTTAAAAATGCAAGAATTAAGCAACTTTAACAAAAGATGCAAAAAACGAAAAGAAGCAAAAATCAAATGATGCAAAAAAATTTCTAAAATTTCTAATTTTTCTTTCATTTAATTAGAAAAAAGTCACTCATTACACTAAAAATGTCAATTATAATCTGTACTGAAAGATGTCTACTATAAAAGAAGTTTTAAATTTTAACATAGAAAAATTTTTACATTAAAAATTTTATTTGTAAACATTGTCGAAAATAACGGAAAAAAATCTTTCGTTAAAGTTGTTTTCCCCCTTGTAAAAGTGTTAAATTCAAATAATAACGATTTTTTAAAATTTCAAAATAAATTTTTCTGCAGAAACAAAACCAGAATTGCTTACAGTCAAATTTCAGTTCACCTTCCATATATTTTACATAGAAAAATTGCTACAAAAGTCCGCTGTTGTGGATTAAAACTTGATTGTATAAGACAGTCGGGCTGAAAAAAGTCTTTTCGCATTAAATTTATTTTTCACCACGAAAATTTATTCACCATAAAAATTTATTCACCACAATTTTTTCACCAAAAATTTTTTTAAATTGTTACACAATAATCAGCCATTCATATTTGTAAACAAACAATTTTCGCAAATTTTATCACAAAAACTCGTTAAAATATATTGAAATTAGTAGAAATTGAATGAACATCAAAAGAACCGTCTAAAAGAAAAGAAAATAAGAAGAAAAAAAATTTGAAATTTTACAGCCAGGTAATAATTTTTTTTGGCTGCGGCAGCCATTTAAAAGCTTTTCAATAGAATTTAAATTTTCCCAATTACTTATTGCGGTTAAAATATGACTAAATCGATTAGATAGATTTTTTTTCTTTAAAAGTTCTTAACAAAGTTTATTAAGAGTTCCAGCTCTTTTCAAAACAATCGTCCTTCTAGTCTAACAGCCGAGAGCGGAAATAACTAGAATCGCGCTCGGACTAGCTTTTTATTGTCGATCCGAGTTGACAGAATTAATAATTTAATTCAAACTATTATTTTTAGCAGTTACAATTCTGATAACTCGCTCTCTAAGCGACAACTATTTTCTTATAATTTAAATTTTAGAACTTTTTACAATGAATTTTCTTTTCTTCATACAAAAATATTTTTTTCTCTTCCTTTTAAAGGTCGATAGTAGCGATCGAAAACGAATGGCAGAGAGTACAGCAGAATTCAATCAACTGCTCAAAGATGACAAACTACAAAATGTTCCTATTATTGTGTTAGCAAATAAGCAAGACTTAAATAGCTCAATGAAAGCATCTGAAGTAGCAGAAATTATAGGTTTAGTTAAATTAAAGGATCGTGAATGGCAAATACAAGCATGTTCAGCTATTGATGGAACTGGCTTAAAGGAGGCAATGGATTGGATTTGTAAATGCATGAAAAAATAATTAAATGAATTTAACGTATTTTAAAAATTCAAATTTTTAAATTCTAAAAAGTCGTTAAAAATTGCTTTTATTTCTGTTTTTGTGTGATTTGCATTATTACCTTGACCTGAAGTCTTTCTTTTGATTGTTTGAAAAATGTCATGAATGTCTTAGTTATTATGAAGATGAGAGAGAGAGAGAGAGAGAATAAAATGTTACTTCATTGCAACATTCAGCTGTTTCAAGCAATTGTTTTTCTCATTTCAGTAAAAAACAAAAATTTTCTTGTCTGTCACAAACTTTCAGTTTGTTGAAGATGAAAGACATAAAATTTGAATACTTCATAAAAAAATGATGAAGTTTTGGTGAGTTGGCAAAAAAAATTTAAAATTTTTTATTTTACTTAATTTCAATGATTTTCTTCGCCAGAGTCCGAAACCATTTTACGACTAATTAAAATTCAATTAATTTTTAGTCGATTAAAAATAAAATGTTAAGTTGATTTTTAGTTAAAAATTTTAATCGTCTAAAATTAGTTGAAATTTGGTTAGTCGAAAAATGCTTTCGGACTCTGATCTTTGCCTTGCTTAATTTAATTATTTTTATTTTTAACAGATTTTAATTTGTCATCAATGATTTCTTAGTTGGGGTTATAAGGATAAATAACATCTTTTATCCAAGTACCAAACCTCACCCTACTCGTGGGAACCCTGTTAATCTAGTAAGCATTTTTTTAACTGCTAATAGAGAGCTAATGAGGTTTGGTTATAATGACATACACAAATTTAAGACTTAGACATAATAAATATAGTTTTTAAATTTAAGTTAAAATAATAATCCGTTGACTATTCTGTTTTTTCATTAGTTGTTAACACTTGTGAAGTTAAGAAAATTGTGAATATCTATAGTAAAAACACACAAATTTGGCTTAAAAATTTTAACAATTTTTTAAACAAATTTTTTATTATTTATCCGATTAATTACAAGATGAAAGGATTCAATCCTTTTTCGATTGTTTTCTACCAAGAAATAATAGAATATTTCAATAAGCGATTTAGCCGTTAAAATTTAAATCCAGGGCGATGTCTTTTTTGACGAAAATTCCCCTGAATATGCCCCTAAAACAGCTTTTTTGAATACAAAATTTTAGTAAATCACTGAAAATTCTTATTAACTGTGCTTTACATTGTAGTTCATGACACAATATTTCTTTACAATTAGATAAGAAATGAAAATAATTAGAAATTCATAGTAAAATTAAGTTTTAAAAGAAATTTTGTAACGGCTTCGAAAAATTTGAATAAAATTTGATCCAGATTTTGGATCAAATTTTATCTGCATGAAATATTCTATTATTTCTTGTTTTCTACATCGATTCTCATACAGAATTCTCATTTAATTTATTTTTGTGTTTCTAAAAATTAAGTTTTTGTGTAAATTCTTAAATAAATAAAGCACACTATGATTTAAAATTTGAAACATTTTGCGTGTTTGATTTTGGTTTTTTTCTTTTTGAATTAAAATTTCTGGCTTTATACATAATTATAAAATGCTCAGGACATAAATGCATTCATTGTTTCAGACAAGGCAAAGACACTCTGATTAATTGGCAATTGTTAAGATTATTGCGATTAATCGAAGTGTCTTCGCCTTGGTTTCAGAAGTTTTCTTTTGGTATAAAAATCTCTTAGATTAGAAATTTCCCAGCGGACTTCGTGAAGGACAGTGGCTGGACTAGAAATTTTCAAAAAAAAATTATAATATTTTTAAATATTTTTTAGTCCGGCGGCCGGAGTCCGAATATTAGAAAAAATGTGAAAATTCCGGAAAAAGTTAGTTTTTTATATGAAAATTTGGCCAGATAGGACGGCCGCCGGGCTACATTTAGTCCGGATCGGGAGAAATATTAAAAACATCCGGACTAAATTTCTCACTGGGTTAGAACAGAAAATTCAAAACATTTTGAAATTTTGTCAATTTTAAGAAATTTTCCTAAGTTCCAAAATTTTATTAATGAAATAATTATTTCCCTACTAAAAATATTTTTCCCTTCATCATTATCTTCTTTCTTTCTTCCTTTTTTATTCAAACAATGATGAAGCTAGAAAAAAGTCACAAAAGTGGTTTTCTATCGTGTACATTTACGTTTTTTCATAAAAAAGGAGAGAAAGAATCAAGTCATTTATAGTTTGCATGTCCATGAACAGACAGAAAGACAGAAAGGAAGAATAATGATGTCCATGTCACATGAAACAATAGATGAGGTGTGTGTGTAAGTGGAATTGCATGAATGACTTTTTTTTTTGTAAATGTAGCAAAATTGATTGCTCTTACTTTTAATGAATTGATGGTGCACTTCTGTACTTTTGTTCAGATATTTTTAAATATTGAGTCATCAACAAAAGCGATATAAGAGCTCACTTGAGTTGCATTTAATGATTAAAATTTATTCAAGTGTTTTTAATAAATGAATGTGTTATTTTAAGTATTGAACGCTGTTCAAGACTTCAATTTAAATTTAAAATAACAAATAAAAAATTCAAAAACAAAAAAGACGTTAAATTTAAAAATTTTCTTAAATTGAATTATTTTTAAAAATTTAATGCAACATTAACACTAGACGGTGTAAACTTATGAAAAAATCAAAAATATTTATGAAATTACAGCTTTTTTTTATAATTTCATTTTTTGACTGTCTCTGGTTGTTTGTCCGCGTAGAAGCTTCAAACAATTTTTTTCCAAGAAATTGACATTTAAAAAAATTATTTATATAAGCTCGCCTACTGACGGTGAAAAAAAAATTAAAGTACTAGAAAGCTTTTATAAATATTTTTTTGGTTGAAAACTTTTGTTGATTCGCAATGTATTTTGCAATGAAATTTTCAATAGAAGCTTTTTATTTGTTGATTTATCAGAAACAAGCAAATTTTATTCTTTTAAGAGTTTTTATAAAAAAATTTTTCGTACATTTTTCCATGAATTTGTAAACTTTAATTTTTTATTGAATTCGAAAAATATAATTATAAATTTTGAATTTAAATGTTAAATATTAAAGCAAATTATGATTTACTCTTTTTAATTTTACCCGGAATTTTAGCCGTTAGAATTTTTATTTCAAATCTCTTTTCGAGACTTTCGAAACAAAAAATCAAATCTTAAGCTGAAATGCTATGAAATAAAGCCTTTATCAGTTGCAGAGTTGATAAAGCACCTTAGCAGATTTTTTAAAGCTTATGCCATTTGGAAGGCATTCACTTAAGTATAAGGCAAAGCCTTTCAGCAAGCACTGGCTTTTTTAGAAATGCAGACAGGCATAAAGAGCAGTTGAGCGCCTCGATGGCCGAGAGGTTAGAGCGTTCGATCTGAAAAAGGGATGTTGGCGATCCGGGTTCAATCCCGGATGACGGCACTTTTTCAGACCTTCAAAAGTTTAGATACTTTGACTGCTCAAGCGAGGGTCCGCTATATGACTCTGATTTATTGTATGGTTTGATATGAAAAATTATTATAAGGTTTTAATTGTAAGGTTCTATGTAAAAATTATTGTAAAGCGAGTGTGGCCCGCTATAAGGCCTCTCAGCCAGTTTGGGGCGAAATAAAGTAATAATAAATAATAAAAATAATAAAAGTTGATTTTTAATTCACGTCTTAAATTATTTTGTCATTTAAGATATATAATTGTGTGATGACTAAAATTATCAATTCATTCCAGTTGCTATCAACTGTTACTAATTACTGTATGTTGTTGAACACAATGAGTTTTTTAATACTCAGCACTGACTTATCAACACTAATTTAGTTGTTTAATACCCTCTCTTAAATCGAGGAACATTAATCATAAGCTAAATAATGATATTTAATTTTTTCAACAAACTTTTTAAATTTTATTTAATTTCGAATAAACATAAAAAATTTTTTTTGAAAGAAAGTCTTTCACTCGACTTATCAAGAATTTGTCATTAAAATTTTGGAGTTTTACTGTGCATTTATTCTAAACTTAAAAAAGTTTTATTTTGTTTTGTCTAAATCTAACTTTTTTTCACTGTCAGTAGACGATTTAGAAAATTTTTGAAATATTCCTATCTTGAATTTTTAACGAACATTTTTGTCTTTTTCGACCGGCAAAAGGCTTGAAATTTTCAAAGAAGATCAAAATCTGATAACAACTTTTATTAGGGATTTTCAAAAACAGTGGTTTTCAAAAAACAGCTGTTACTGTTTTTAATTTTCAAAATAACAGCTGATAACAGCTGTTTTTACTGTTTTTTCAAAATTTTTACAAATTTTCTGAAATCTCAAAAACTTTTCTGCCCAAAATAGCATTTTTAAACCATTTTTGCTCTGATAGTTTACTTTAAGTTCGTGTTAAGTAGGAAAATAATCATTTTGAAAAAAATTTCTTGATTTTTTCAAGATGGCGTTTGGATCGAAATTTAAATCTCAAATGACCGTT
>JACWBX010002522.1:1048-15469 GCA_014622435.1 Polypedilum pembai | reverse complement strand
ATTCAATAATCAAATTGAAGCGTTCATGATTCTATCGTTTGACACAAGGCTTCAGTCTCTACGCGAATCGACAATGAGTACTGAAACTACAATTGATAGAAATATTCTGACAAATCGAAAACATAATGTTGAATTTTTTATTTACGAGGTCTTTTCAATTCATCAGTTTTCTCCCAATAGATCGAATTCAAGAGCTTTAATTTAAAATTTGTCTTCTCTGATAACATACTGATTGATAAAATATACTTATAGCATGAACTAATTCTTTTATTTTGTAATCGGCAATGTCACTGATCTGGGTGACAAAAATGCGCTAAAGTCAACTGATCCGGGCAAGTGACTTTCATCAATTTTTATGATTTTTCGTTATTATTCATGATTATTTTTGGAAGTGTCTACCCCTGGAGAATTCCAAAGAAATTTCGAATGAGGGGAAAAAATTTATACGATAAGATGATAAATTAAATGACTCTGACAGTTGTCATTGAAGTCGCAAGAATGAAGCATTTGTTTTTAATTTTTTGTACATTCTGTAGTGCTCTTGCTCAAGTTAATCGACAAATTATAGGTGGTACTACAACCTCTATTTTAAATTTCCCTTATTTAGTGGGTGTTTACAGTCCTGGTCCATTTTTCACTTGTGGAGGTTCAATTATTAATTTTAGAAGCGTTTTAACGGTGAGATTAAGAATTATATTGGTATAAATTTTTCATGTGAACTTAAAAATCGTCCTTAATAGGCTGCACATTGCATTCTGTATCCAGCACATGAACTGCAAGTGAATGCTGGAGCAACGAGACAAGACGGTCGCGATGGAACTTTTTTTCGTGTATCTAATACTTTTATTCACCCAAATTATCAAGGACAAACAGGAGCTTTAATTTCTGACATCGCGGTAATTCGTACAATTTTTCCTTTCAATTTTGGCACACGAATTAGACCAATTTCATTAGGGTCGAGTATTCCAGTGCCAAGTAATGAGAGAGTTATAGTAAGTGGTTGGGGTTTCACGAGCACAAATGGTCCAATAAGTGATTCTTTGCAAACACTCGAAATGATGACAATTTCAAATCAACTTTGTTCAACACTAGTACAAAACACAAATGCTCGTGGTTGGATCACAAATGAAAAAATTTGCGCCGTAGGATCTCAATTAGATAGCGGAATTTGTAGCGGTGATAGTGGTATGTCAATTGATTGATTAATGTGGTTAATTAGTTTTAAACATATGTTTTTTTCAGGCAGCCCTTTGGTTTTACGAAACACTGTAATTGGAGTAACTAGTTGGACTGTTAGACCTTGTGGAAGAAATCCATCCGTTTTCATTCGTGTTTCAAATCACCTTGCATGGATAAGAGCAAACTTATAAACATTTATTTAGTTTTTTCTTTGCTTTATTCTTTCTAATTAATATTCTTTTACAAGTGTAAACTTGTCACATTTTAAAAATTTTTCTCACATCAAAAAAGGTCTTTTACGCAAAAAGATTATTTATAAATGCAATATTGTATGAAAAATTATCATCTTCTTCCTTATAAAAGCGAAAGAGTAGAGTAGAGTTAAAATGGGGATACTTGAATTATTTATTTTTGTTCTTAATTTTTCTCGCGCACATGGCAGTGAATTTTTGATTTGTTTTTCTGAATAAAAACGTTTTTTATCTAATGCGATAATTCATTACTTTTTTCTAGAGCGATTAATTAACCTGAATTTCTCTATGCGTTTGATTTTATTTGATTAAGTTCTATTCTAGAATTTTAGTTGTTTAAATCTTCTTAAAAAATCCTACAAATGTTGTCTGCCTTGTTAAACTGAATTGTAATTGAAATTAGAAGTTGATTCGAATGTAATAAGTATTATTTGAAGCGGAAATTAAATTAGAAAATGGATGTGCTGATGTCCAAATATCATTACTTTTTGTCCCAAACTTTCTCCTTTCGCCTTTTATTCTTCCGAAAAAATGAAAATCTCTATCACAGTCTTAAAATTAATTTACAACAATACTCTTTGTTTTTCTTATATTTTCTAACTTACACAATAAGCTAAGACATGAACATAAAATTTTTTTTTTGCTTAAGAACAATCAAAGCGTGGTCCATAATTTTATTGATCACTTTGGTTTGTTGAGAAATTTTATGGAGCAAAACATTTAAAATGAAAATTTTGCAATTCATGAAAACTTTTCTTTTTGCTCAAGTCTTCTCAAGTTAGAAAATGAATGTGCAACAAAAATTTATCCTTTTTTGATAGAACAAAAGTTAAAGAAAATATTTTTTGCACTTTCCACTTTTATATTAAAAGCTCGTTTGTTTTAATCATTTTGTGGAGTTTTAAGCTGCTTTCTTTTGTGTTTTATGTTGTAAAGGTTATAAAATAAGAATTTATGGTGTGAAAATTTCTCATCTTCATTCTTGCCATATCTCTTTTTTCATGAGCATCGCTTTTATCCTAAACTCTCTTTTTCTTACACGCCGCACAGTGCCTTCTTGAAGATTCATATTATTATTGTTGGAAAATTGCAGTAATTTCCTATTGTTAGTCTCGAATGGCGAAAAAGAAAGATAGAGAATGAATGCAATGCAGTAGCAGCAAGAAATAAGTGAAGAAGAAAAGTTATTGTTCAGTTGAAGCTAAAAAGGCGGCTAATAATACGAACGGGAGAATAAGAAAAGAAATGAGAAAATCTAATCAACTTCTACATCTGGCAGAGAACAAACACTCATACACATACAGAAATACTTTTTTCCATTCTCTAATAACATTTAATTTTCATTTCATTTCACGTAGAGAACTAAATCCTTCAAAAAGGGAAGATTGGAATGATCTTTTTTGCTCCATGCTCCACTCGTTAGATGAATATTGACATTTATTTAATAATTTTTTCTCTCATTTGAGTACTAATGCTGCTGCCACTGCTAAATAGCATCTTCATTATCATCATTATTGCGAATATTAAGCGTTATTGCAGCCCGATGAAGCGACTTCAATTATTTCTTTGTCGAGGGAGTTGTTGGAGCAGAGTGTGGGTCAAATTGATGTTTGTAATAAACCACGTTCCAAATTGAAGCATTCTAAGACAGCTGCACCGATCGAGCTGCGACGTGTAAACATGCTCGTCACAATTGTCCATTTATTAAGCGCTACATCGTATCTTTCGACTGAATTCAATGAGCTGCTACCGTCGTTACCACCTATTTTTTTAAAATTTATTTTTAGAATATTTTTAATTAAAAATAAAATTCAAGGTTTAAGAACTTATTAATTCGAAATTTAAATTCAAGCATTATCGCATAAAATAGTTTTAAAAAAAGTTCTTAACTCTTGATTAAAAATGAAAATTTACCAAGAGCATAAAGAAAATTGCCAGCTTCAACAACTTCATGAGTTGAACGGCGAGAATTCATTGTTGATATTGGTTCCCATGAATTTGTTCGCAAATTAAATCGCTCGCCTGAACTCATACACATTGTTCCATCGCTACCGCCAATGCAATAAAGATATTCTAGTGCTGCAACTCCACATGATGAACGTCTATTGAAAAAAATTTAAATTCAAAATTCAATTCGTTTTGACCTTGAATATTTTCTTACCTCGATGACATTGGTGGCATAGGCATCCATTGTCCCATTCGAGGATCATAACGTTCAACAGATGATTGATAATTGGAAGAATCAAATCCTCCCAGTGCATAAATACAATTTCCAAGTACAGCAACTCTACAGTATCTGCGACGAGTACTCATTGCAGGACAAGAGCTCCAAATACCAGTCAGTGGATCATAACGCTCAACTGCATTTTAAGTAAGAGAAAAAACGATTAATTTATGCTGTGCAAAATTTAAATATGTAAATTTCTTTTTTAATTCGTACCAGATGAAAGGCAACTCGCACCATCGTAACCTAAATTAAAATGAATAGAAAGCGTTAGAATGGATTATACACACAAAACTTTTCTTATGCATAATTCACCTCCACATGCATAGAGTAATCCATCAAAAGAGCACGTTCCAAGGCTAAAAGAGTGCGAGTTTTGCATTAAAATATATTTATAACGAGAAAATTTTTCTATATGTCTCGCTCTTCTTACCAACTTCGTTTTGTTCCCATTGGCGTAATTTGCTTCCATTCATTCGTGAGGGGATTATAGCACTCGGCAGTTGACAGATCATTTTCACCATCATAGCCACCACACACCCAAAGCATCTTTCTCATTGCCGCAACACCAGCTCTCGAGCGTCGCGATATCATGGGCGATATTTGACTCCACTGATTTGTCTTTGGATTGTAGACTTCGCATTCATTATGTATTGCAAATAAACTTCCGCCTCCACACGCAAAGACATACGGCCGCATTCCTTCAGGCTTACGTTCGAGTGTTCGTTGTGATACAAGAGAGCTTCGTTGCTCAGGCAACAAGTGATATTTCTAAGATAAATGAATGTCTAAGTTATGTTTGTGGATCACAATTAATATTCTAACCATAGCTTCAAGTAGCAGCTCCTTGCAATGTGCATCTTCACGTACTAGTGGCTCTGTTTCAACGTGTTCCATTAAAAACTCTCGATTAAGGAGTGGTAAACGAACATTTGAAATTAATTCTGCAATGTGCTTCTTTCGCTCTGTTAAATCATGTTTAATCCAATTCAAGACAGCAGTAAAAACTCTTTCTTCGCTCGAAATATTCAATTGTGTGTTGGATATTAAATCTTGAACCTGTAAAAAGAAGAACAAACGTTGAAAGCTAGAATTTTTGAAAGAAAATCATTCTACAGAAAATGACTACATCATAACATGCTTAAACTGTAACTCTCTAAAGAGAAAAGGTTAAAAACCCATAAATCTCTATGCTAATATCAGTTAAATGATATAATTGAGATGAAATGAAAGAAAGAGAAATGCTAGCAAAAATGGCTATAGCTTTAGGTTAGTGACAAAGTGTCCTAGAGAAGTATAATAAAGAGAGCGATGGACCATTAATTGGTTAATGTCACTCTGAATGGAAGGAGGGAAAATTTTAATTAAGAGGATAAAATTTATAAAAGCGCATAATGAACAATTAATTACCTCATTAAATCCCAAGAGCAGGAACTCTTCCGTTGAAATAACTTGTTGAAAGTTTTGCAAAGCAAAGCGATGACTTCTTGTGTGCAATTCCTTGCATGAATGAATGCCTAAATAGAAAAAGAAATGATTATAATAATTATGTAAACATTCATTTGACAGTGAAAAGATTTCGCTTTTTGTGAAAGATCTTGTCTTAATCATCACAGCTTGAAATTTTCATTATGAAAGACAATTTAAGAAAGGAACAGAAAAAGTTTGACATGAAATTCGAGTTGGAATGGGAAAAAATTGTTTTCTTCTTTTAACATTTCCACTAATTGAGTTTTTGTGTTGCGTTTTTCTCTCTTATATTTTTTGTGTGCGAATACAGAAATAGAGAGAGAAAGAGAAAACCTGTTGAATAATGGACAATATGTGCTAATAAAAAGAAAATCAATCACATCGATTTATCTTTAGGGTAGTAGAGGATGGGCGGTTTTTGTGTGTAATCAATTGAAACGGGCTCTCTTCTTCTTTTTTGTTTATTGTGCGTGTGCCATAAATAAACCGCTGGCATTAAGGCGAAGGAACTCGCTGAGTTTATTATTAAACAAATTGTTACTTAATTCTGACTTTCAAAACAATAAACTTGTAAATTTTCCAAAATTATATGTAAACAAGGAAATCAAAGCAAATTAAGAAAATTTAACTTTTTGGACCAATTCAATTTATAAGAGTGTCTTTGCCTTGATTTATGTTCGCTATTTATGATTGTCATCTTAAATTGCATCAATAAACATTCAACGACGTGAGATAATCAAAAGTTGATGAAAATTCAACATAGCTACGTTGAAATTGAACGAGCGAGTGTTCAATTAAACCAACACACTCGTTCACGCAGATGTGGTAAAATTGTTTGATGCGGTTTTATTGGATGATGTGATTTATCCATCATTCGCTTAATTAAATATATAACAATATATGTGAAGTAAAAATATAGAGCGAAAATAACAGTTAATTAATTTTCCTGCACATATATCTACATTAAAATTTAAGCCACAAGAACCACAAACAAGTTTGCTCTCTTTCTATGTAATGGCCAAAATTCTCTCACGCTTTTGCTTCGATTAGCTCTCTCTATCAGCCAATCTTTAGCGTGAATAATTTATGAATCGAAAAAATGGTAAAGGAGTGCGGAAAATGGTGGAAAAAAACGAGCGAAATAATTTTTTTAATGTAAGAGCACGAAAAACACATGTTAACGGATGTATGTTGGCAATAGCGGAAAAAGAAAAATATTTGAATACCAATCGCAGCTTGACGAGGGAACAAACGAGCTTTTAATTTTTCACTTTTCCACTGAAGCTACTAAAATGGTAATTTTTCTTTGTCGCTAGCTTCTATGTTAGCGCATGCAAAATTTTGCATTTTATGAATATGGATGAGTTATTGATATTGACAATAATTTTTTATGTATTTGTTATGAACGTAGGAAAATTTGCTTGAAAAACAGTACATGAATTATTTTTTAATGAATTTGAATTGTAGAAATCTGAAAATTTACTTTATACAATAAAAATTTTTATCTAAGATCGCTTCTAATTAAAATTTTATCACGCCATCCAAATTTGCATGTAAAGTTACTTTTTGTCTTTATTCATCATTAACTTAAGTTATGCAATAAAAATATTATAATTTTGCGAACACGCAAGCCCTAATTGTCATTTATGACGTCAATTAAGTAGGCAATTCAAGAAGAACTTCAAAATCAAATCGAGATTATGAAGAGCTATCTTAATTAGATATCATTATTGACTAATTGAGTTTTTAATTGTATGCAGTTATTTCTAAAGCCCTCAATAAATTTTGCTTTGAAATTTGAAAAATCAATAAACGCCCTTTCAATGTTGATTTAATTTATCGATAAATTAATTGACCCAAAAATTAAATCGACAAAATTTTTAACAAGATTATTTTAGAAAATTGTGATTCTTGAGATAAAGACAAATTTTTCTCATCAGCAATTCCATTGTGCAAGTTTAATAATTCATGATTTGTTTAAATTGCGGCTGTTTGTTCTTTTTTCACTACCATTTGAGTTTCATGCCACGAACTTTTCATTCTTTATTCTCTCATTCTCATAATTCTTGCATGCTAAGCTCATGCTCATTCTGCATGAAGAAGAAGCCTTGTCAGACGTCTCGAGTACGCTTTTTATAATTATATATGAAACAGCGAGCAAACAGAGTGAAAAATGTGAAGAAGAAAATAAAAAGAAGGAAATTGAGGGAAATGCTTTATAGTGTGCCATTATGTCCTCTTTTGAAACAAAACTCTTGTCGTGATTTACATTCATGCCTGAATGTGCCTAGACAGACTTTTTATTTTTTATTGCAGACAGTGTGAGGAAACAGCAATGTCAACGCTCGAATAACATAAATTTTTGTCATTTCGTATTTATTCGGATGACTGTGAAAAAAAAATCCGTTTTGAATTTTTTTGCCAAATTATCGAAACAGAAGCATAAAATATGTATAAGAGAGAAGTTGAAAATCTGTAGCCCGTAATCAGTTTATTTCTATTGTTTTAAATAGGTCATATAAAAGTTTTTGTGTAGAGTGGACAATTAAAGTGACAGTAACTGACCTCAAACAAAATTGCACTTTACTAATTTCAGTGTTGAACATGACCGACTATTTTCTATTCTTACATCTTTCATGCGGTAAAATTGGCTTTTGAAAGAGAGAAAAAATAGTTCTATTTGTACATAAAATGTTGCTTTTAAAATATGTAGTTTGTACACGACTAAGAAGTGAAATGAACAACAACAAAACGAGAGAAAACTTCAAATGCCGTATATTAACTCATTCATTCAAGAGACGAGTGAGTTCAAATGGAAAAGTTTGTTTTTCACACCGAAAAAAAAAACAACAAATTTTGTGTTAAAAATTGTAAACTTTTACATTATCTTTTTGTCTCTAACTGTTTTTCTACTCTATTTTTATGTCATTTTATGCAATGCGATGGATTATTACAGTTGAACTTTGTTTAACTACTCTTTTTGCCTTCATTTCGAATTCGATGTCTCGTAAAGGATTGGAGGGAATGAAAAAATTAAATTTTATTGCACTGAAATAGAGAAAATTGAAATTATAGTGTCATCAACAAGTGGCTGCTGCTGCCATTTGAAATTATGACAATAATATTTTCTCCATTCTCCAACATTCTTTTTCCAAATGGCGTTAAACAGTTTGTTCTGTGTAGTGTAATTGAATTTTTGAGTTCTAATTTAATGGAATTGCGAGGGAAGGGAAAATTTTTGGCTTTTCGGAAGTAATTTGAGTTAAGAAAGGAAACGTTTCTTCATTTTAATCTTAAACAAGAACAATTTTGTGATGCTTTTTAAAATTGAAAATTTCTTTGAGAACTTGAAGATTAAGAAAATTTAAAATGAGTTTTACCTGTTCCTTTTTAGTTATCTAACTTCTTTAAAATCTAAAAAGTCTTATTTTAGCTATAGTTTAATTTTTATAAATTTACTGAATTTCAAGCAAAAATGAATTGGATTTTCCAGGGGGATGGACACTTTGGCGAAAGATTTCGCTTCTTTTCGCTTTTTTTCGCTTCTTTTAATTTTTCCTTCCTTTTATTCGCTTCTTTTCGTTTTTTTTCTCGCTTCATTTTTTTGTGCAACAAAAACAAAAATTTTTGGCTATTGCTTTAAAATGCTCTATACTTTGTTAGCCATCAATAAACGTTATTCTGATGTTTCAACAATGTTAACTGGATGATTTAGAAACCATTAAAAATAGTCAATTACTTTAAAAATAAAATTTTAAATTTCAAAAGTTTAACATCGCAACATAAACAAACATTTTGTCACAATAACAAAACTTTGTCAATTTTTAAAAATTTCATTAAGTTATATTTAAGGCTTCATAATGGCTAGAACTTCTTTATTAAATCTTTTAAATCAAATTTCTGTTGTTTCCAATACTTATAATGTAATATTTTAAGAGAATTTTACAAAAAAACAAATTTCGTGTTATGTGTCATATGTTGCGCAACTTTTTCGCTTTTCTTCGCAAAAATTAGTCTTTTTCGCCATTCGCCAAAGTGTCTATCCCCCTGGGATTTTCAAATTTTTTGTTTACATTTGGAAACTTGTGAAAACAAGATGTTTACAATTTCTTTCTATCAAATTGTAGTGTTATCGTCTTATATTAATGAAAAAAAAATTTTTTACATACCTGCAAAGCTTCGTATACCCAAACAATTACTCGGATGTAATTGCCTCAACAGAAATTTGCAGCATGCTTCGCGTACAGATTGTATTTGCAACAAACTTGATGCAGGAAGTAACACCTGAACATTTTCTTCGGTGATATCGATTTCGCCCGTATATGCAAAATCAATTAATTGCTTCAGTGATTGTGCCTCTATGTCGTGCAATTCCACAACATCCTTCGTACGTTCGAGCATATCATCTGTGTATATTGAAACATTGTTAAATTGTACCGCGAGGGAAATGAAGAGTCAGTAGACGGGAAATAATTACCATTGAACATTGCATAAAAGTATGGTGATGCCGCTGCCAATATGACTTTATGGGCATTGATAATTTCACCACCAACTTCGAGTTTTACATCGCATAATTGTGAGTTATTTCGCATTCGATTGATGAGACCAAATGAGGCAATGCAGTGGCCAGGATTTTGATGATGTGCTTGCGGTAGAAAGTCATCGCTCGATGCTGGTGGACTCAGATCGCTCGGTGTTTGAGTTGAATTGTGTTGAATTTTTTCACTATCGTCCGCGACTGGCGAGCTATGTATGAGTTAAAATTTCTAATCTAGAGTCATGCTTAAGAGCTATAACTATATCTAGAACTATTTACTAAAAGAGTTTTCCCTAATCACTATTTGCTCAACTTGTTTGAATACTTACGTGCTTGGTTTAACTGGTAAAAACATCCTTCTCGCACGTCCTATACAAAACACTAATCTTATCGTCAACTTGAATTTGTCTCTTATAAAAAATCACTCGGTTTCTTGTTTTCCATTGTTGTCTGTGATATTTTTCTTTGTGTGTCTTTTTTGTACTTTAACTTTTGCTCTTTTTATTATTTATAGAATTGGTTTTTTTGGTGTCTTGCTTCGACGTCTTGTTTTGTTTGTTGAGGTAAATATTGATATCTGTAATTTGATATTGTTTTACTCATTTTTACATTTTTCATGCGTCGCTCATAACAAATGTGTGTTTGTTTGCGTTCGGATATTGAATGAAAACGGCAAAGCACATATTTACTTAGGTGAAATGGAATGAAACATGATAGAGGATGAAAATGATACTTTTTCATGATTATGTATTTTTTTTATTTTATTCATTCCACCCTCGTTCGCTCCCTCATTTTATTTATTGAAGATAGTTTAAGAAAAGAGCTTTTGGCGCTTCATCGATCATTCTCATGTGTGTAAGTGATAGTTGAATAGGGAAGAAAAATTCACTCATAAATCAATATACACTTGAGATGATTCTTAAATTGAAGGACAATCAGTCTTTTGACAGTCATTCTTGTTACTAGGTCAAAAGATTTATAAATATCAAATTCTCTCTCTCTCTCTCTCTTGGAAACCATAAAAAATCGTCTTCAATTTTTTCATCGCTGCCTATGTAATATCTTAATTAAATTCACACAATCATTTAATTACCACCATTGGTCGAAAGCGCGAGTGAGTATAGAAATAGTTCAATGATCAACTCTAATTAGAGAAGCAAGCGATTGACCAATTTATGAGCACGATAGAAAAGAATAAAGAGTTCATAGTGGAATTTATTGACGGAAATCAGGCAAGTATCATATCGTGCGAATGATTTACAAATTAGCATTTTATTTGTTAGATTTTTTTGAGCTTTTAAGAATGTCATTAGTGGACAATTCAAAGTAAGAATAATGTATTCGTGACTTGAAATAGCTTATTGAGTTGATTTTTTTGCATGTTTATGTTATGTTTGTTTATTAGACCGTGCGAATGCTGCTTTGTTATCACAAATGATATAATTTACATGACAACAACAGCTGAACAATCAATATTGTATCAGTATGCTTAACATTTTCATATGTTGCAGACTCTTCTCATAAATCATACATTTCAAAAATCTTTGAAACATATGAATCATCATTTCAGTCATTATTTGTAAAACAAAAACGTTTATAAAGTTAACAATTATTGTTTCATTTGCTTCTAAAATTTACAAAATTGCAAATGAAATTCATAAAAAATTTAAACTTATTTCAAAATGTTTTTAAAAGATGAGTTTGCAACACATAGTAATGAAGACACTCATTCATTATTTCGTAGTTTAAGAGTAATTTACAATTTCCATAGAAATTTTCTTTCCCATTCGTGCAACTAACAGGAATATAAAATATCGAATATATATTATCGTCATTAGCAGATAGAGTGTATGAAAATAATTTATGAAGCTTTATCATGCTGCTTGTGTGTGTTTATAAATATTTTATCGAATAGTTTGGGTTTAACAACAACAATAATCCAACTCCCTTTTTCTAACACCGCCATTGACCTCATTTCATTCATATCCTTTTTTCGTATGAATTTCTATGCGTATAATTTAGGGTGACTGTTAGCTGTTACATAAGAGCTATATACGTTGTAGCTAAAATGTTCCTTCTTCTTTTATCCCCTTAATTTTATTGTCTTTGGCAATGTATAGTGAAATCGTGAATGAAATGAGCATATAGTTAACTTTTTTATTGCTAACATAAAATGGGTTATGAATTTTGTTTAAGGATAATTTCTGCCTTCGATTGTTGTCAATGGGAAGGAGTTTGACCTCATTTCAGTGTGTAAATTTCTCATTCATCAGTGGTTGACACTCTATTCAACAGTTTAACCCTAATGTCATTCAACTAGAGGCATTTTAAATTGAGTTCGTTGACTTCTTTACACAAAGGACAAATTTACGTCAGTGCAATAGATTTCAATTTTCATTACTCACGGTAGGTAATAACGATTGAGATAGAAAAGGCAATTTTCCGATAAATATATAGGGAATTTACACACTCATCGTTTTTATACGCTTATAACGTAGAAAAACAGTTGATTGTTTGTAATAAAAACATGTAAGTTATATTTCTATTCAATTTACCACAGAGAGTGAACAAGTTCAATGACAATTTCAAGGTATTTCTACTTTTTATCATTTCTAAAGAAAAGAAGAAACACATTTCAAAATAATCTAGTAAATTAGAATATTTACTTTCTTTTAATTATATTCAATTGACATTTGTTTACATTTTGAATTTAGAAACTCTTCTTATTATTTTCCGAGTTCTCAAATGAATACAAGTTTTTTTATCATACGTTTCTGCAATCGTTTTCAATTCTAATTCCCAAAACTAAGCTAAAACTTCATATTTTTTGAATTCAATATGAGCTCATTATTCTTTTGTCAGTTGGCGTCTCTTTCTTAATGGCGACATCATGACTTTAGAGAGAAAAATCACGCTTCCGTCTAGTCCTTATTTCTACAACAACAAAAACGTTCACAACCCCTAGCCCCCTTCCACTTTCTAAATTTTTTTCTCTCTTTCATTTCTTTAATGTTTTCTCGTGTGTTACTAAGAGGAATTTGAGTCGTGTCTGTTTGTCTTTCAATAGTCAATAGGCTATACATTTCCTTACTCACATTTCTTCCTTTTTCCCTCTTTCGTTGTCACCCAACTCACTTACACACACACACACACCCGTAAAAAATCATTAATAATGGAATCGACATGGCAGGTCAGAGAAAAAAAAATTTTTTTTTCTTCTTCATCAATTATCAAATTTCAAATGGCAATGTATTCTTTTTTTATGCATGACAGACGTATAATGTTGTGTAACATTTTGTCAATTTAAAATGAATCTGAATGAATGGCAAACAAATGAATGAATGAATGAATGTGAGACGAAGGGGAGACGCCTCACAATATTCTCTTATTGTGTCGTAGAGTTTTGCACTTTTTTCAATGAAACACACGAAATTAGCCGAAAATTTTGTGAAATAAACAAAATCTAGCAAGTACTTGTTAAAGTTCACTAATTATTTACCACAAATTTGCACTCGTTCACAGAGAATTTTTGGAATGAAAAAATGTAACAAAAGTTTTTTACTTCCACGTTTTCAGAGAGTCAGTATTAGACTGAAAAATTGAGAATCTCAAATGTGTATGTAATAAATTTTCCATACAAAATGTGCTTTTCGCTGTTGTTGTATTAGTATGCGAGAGAAAATAAAAGCGCAATAGGCATCGTCTACGCATGATTCAAAAACATTCATTTTTCTTCCTGCTTCAAACTTCTGTCGATTTTTTTCAATTTTTCCTCAATTTTAAAACAGATAGAGAGAGCGAGAGAGAATTTTTCGCTCTGTCACATATACGCGGGAACTTCCTCATGGCTTACAGCATGGCAGAGCGTTCTTTCTCTCTGAATGTTTACATTTTGCACGACGAGCGGTAGTTCAAGTTCAATAAACTTCGCTCGCCCGACATGAGCGTGCAATGTCGCTCTCTCAAATTTTTTCTTCATTCTCTTGTGCTTTTTTTGTTCGTGTGATGGAGTTCAGGGCTGAAAGCGTTTCAAAAAGAGTCAAAATAAACAATGTTTTTCTTCTTTTCTTATGCAATTAAAGAAATGCAATCTTAAGAGGATTTGTGTTAAATTGCCTGATTTATCGAAAGCATTTAATGGAAGATAGAGTCAATAAATGCTGACATGTGTAATAGTGTGTCAACATTAATTTTAACAGATACTCAAGGTTTTTCTACTTCCTCTTTGATTCATGATGATAATGATGTGAATCAGTTATGTAATCTATCTGAACATTGAATTTTAATTGCAATTGTCTTGAGATTGAACTCAGAAATTATTAGTAAAGATAATTGCATAGTTGATGACTTCCATCATTAAGAAAATTGCAAACTATCTTCAACTTATGATTTAAATTATTAATTCAATTGCAGTAAGATTGAATATTATAATTGAAGGATTAAAATAATGAAGAGGAAATTGAAACTTTTTCCACTTACAATTTTTTCTTGAGATTTGATATTATATGGACTCAATATTTTCATAATAATTGTCAGGGTGTGAAAACAAAAAAGAAAAGATTTCGAAAGTGTTTTAAGAATCTCAAATTAAAGAAAATAACAAGCTTATTTTACTCATTGACTGATTAATAATTGAACTAATTTAATTTGATTTTAACAATAATTAAATTTTAAACTTTTTAAATTTGATCAATTTTAACAAAATTTTTGTATCAGTCAAGTGATAATTGACTTTGACGAAAAAAATAACAAATGATGAA
>JACWBX010002521.1:0-12455 GCA_014622435.1 Polypedilum pembai | reverse complement strand
TAGAATAGAATAAATCTTTATTAACAACCATGAATTTAATTGTAAAGCTATATTACATATGAGTTGATCGTGATATTAGCCTTAGCGGCTTTAAATCAGTAACGTAATGATACTGTTGTCTTTTATGACTTCTTGTGATTTCAATGTTCATGGTATTTTTTCAAGAAAAATTTTAAAAAAACTTGAGAGAAATTTTTACAGAATCGGAAAAAGACATGAAGACGAAAACACAAAAGTAAGAGGACAATGCCCAGTACTTATAGTACAGAATGAGTTAAAGGAATATTGTGCTTTAATCCTTCAGTGAACATATTTAAATCGTATTTACCTAGTCCATTTATCAACGAATTTTCACTGTTGTTAGAATTATTGTAAAATCTTTTAGTAAGGTTGATAATAAAGTCATTGATAGGTGGAACATTTGCCATTTCATGTAATTTTTCATTGTTGATGAAATCATCCCAATTGACATTTAAACATAGTCTCAGCAATTTATTTTGAAAAATTTGCAACTTTTTGAGATGAGTTTTTGCACAACCGTTGAAGACTACAGCTGCGTAAGAGATTATAGGTCTTAGAAGTGTTTTATATAAGTGAGTTTTTTCGTTTACATTTATTGGATTATTTTTCTTGAATAAGCAATAATAAGTCGAAAATGTCAGATTATTTGCAGTGTTAATCATCTTGTCAATATGAGCTTTAAATAAAAGTTTTTTATCGAGCAAGACTCCTAGATATTTTACTGAATTTTCCCAATCAAAGGAAGTTCCACCGAATGCTATTTTATCCGATTCTGTTCTTTTAATCATTACTCCAGACTTAGTGAACATGATGAATTTTGTTTTAGATTCATTGATTTTTATTTTCCACTTACTGAAGTAAGAAATCAAAGAATTCAAAGCATTGAGTAATCTCTTTTTTGCTTGCTTAAGATTTTTCCAGCTTACTTCAACCGATACTGCTGTATCATCCGCAAAAAGAGAGAGATTGGTATTCATAGGTATTGGAATGTCATTAATAAAAACATTGAATAAATGTGGTGCAAGAAGGCTACCTTGCGGTACACCCGCTGACACTTTATATAATTCTGAATTAGCTTGATTGACATTGACTAGCGCGAATCTATCTTCAAGGTAGGACTTGATTAATTTAATTAAATAAAAAGGATAATTATTGTTTAATAGTTTGTGTAACAAACCGTCATGCCAGACTGCGTCAAAAGCTTTATTGATGTCCAAAAATGCTACAGCAGTACTTTTTTTCTTGTTAAAGCCTACACAAATTGATTCAACTAGTCTCACTAACTGCTGCGTGGTAGAATGATTTCTCTTGAAACCAAACTGCTCCCTAATGAATATATTTTTTTCATTTTCAAAACTATTTAATCTAGACAAAATGATTTTTTCAAAGCATTTACCAAGGCACGACAGTAAGGAAATTGGCCTATAACAAGAAGGATCACTTGAAGGAATTTTTGATTTTGGAATAGCAATTATCTTGGCAATTTTCCAATTTTTTGGAAAATAAGATTGCTGCATACATTTATTAAACACTATGTATAAAAGTGTCGTAAAGCCTTTATTTTTAGCTAAATTTTTGAGTATGATATTTGGAATTTTATCAATTCCTGTAGCTTTCTTATGATTAAGTGAGGCAAGAGTTTCAGATATTTCATCCTCATTAATTAAATTGATTGAAGAGATTGGACTATTATTAATTTTATCAATGGATAAATTTACTTCTGGATCACTTCTATTTGAGAGATATATGTGAAGATTAATATTTTGGATTGAAACATATAGAAAGGTAATCAAATAATATTCATATAAGTATAATATATTTAAATAATAGAAAATTATGTTTACTCTCAGCAAATTATAAAGATGTTAATAATTAAATAAATCCTACAATTTTTTAAAATTATTATTAAACATAAAATTATTATCGAATTAAAATAGTTGAAAAAGATAAATTTTTAATTTTAATATAAAGGGCATATATCGAATGATTAATGGCATCATTGTGAGTGACCTTCGCACATTTACAGTTCATTATCATTGACGATTGTATTTCGTGCATGCGAGAGAGGCAAGTGTGAAATCTATAGTCTACGGTTAGGTAGCGTGTGCGTTTTTTTATGTAAACAATAAATTCTGATGAATCGTAGATCGACAAAGATTACATTTTCTTCATTACTCAACAGGCTGTCGCTGAAGAAGATGAACAAAAATAAAATTCAATGCATAGTATAAAATTACTTATGTGAGTCATGGTCATCTTGCAATTTTTTTTGAGAATTTTCGTACTCGACAGAGAGATGAAATGTTTATAATAAAATTTCATCACATTTCCTTTACTTATTACATCATCTTTATACGCCATATATGTTGAATAATTGATATGGTAAAAAAATATTGTTTCAAATTCAGCTATGTTTCAATTCTACTTTTTTTTAAAACATAATATCACATGCAAATTTCCATGACTTTGAAATAGTTTCCATTAAACTATCCTTAATGTTCAATTTCTTATTTTTAGTGAAATAAATATCATATACAAAAATCTTTAAAAAGCATTAAGAATATTGCAGCAGAAATTAAAACCAAAGTAAAGTAATTAAGTTATAAAAAAGCATTTGCATGACCTATTTTCTTCCTTGTAGCATTCTTTCCTAACCCATTTTCAAGCAAAGCTAGTTAAATGCCTTTTATCCACAAAATTAAATTTCTTTTCGTTCTGAATCCTTTAAACCAATTTATTCTGAAATACCTCATGTATTCATGCGATGCACATAATTCTCATATATGCAAATTTTCTAAATCCAGTAACTCAGTAATACATGCATACAACTTTCAGAAACAAAATAAAGTAAACCTATGGATTCTATGCAAGAAGACAAACATTACAAAAAATAAACGTTGTTTGTGCGTATATACGCATGAAAATCCACTTTCATGTTATGATTTTTTAAATTCTCAAACATCATACGTTGCATAAATCTCGCTTGATTCAGACTCGTTCAGTCATTCAATTCTTTGTGCTATGATTGAATGAATAGACATATGTGTGTGCTCTTCATGTATGCAAATCTTATCATCATCATTATTATTCTCACTAAACTAGTCACTCAACGTATGTACGTTTATTTTGCTGGGGAACATGAAATTGAATGAATTTCATATAAGATAGATTTTGCTGGAGAAAAAAAATAAGCATAAGCAGATATCCCATTGCGATACACTTTCATTTATTCTATGCTGCGCCACCGCTCACATAAAATTGTAAAATTAAACCGCATGATAAAAATTGTAAGGATTGAAAGAAGGTTCATACTCATCATTTAAGAATATTATTGAAGGTAGTAAGAGCAAGAGAAAAGAGAGATCATTGAAAAATTTGCATTTCAACATCGTCACCATTTCTGAGATACTTGCTATACATCTGAGTAAAAGAAAAAATAAACCTGTTCATGAATAAATTTTCAGAGAGTGCAATTGCATGGCGGCGACGATTAGTCTTGATTCGATGAAATTCAACATGCTGTGTCATGTCTCACATTCTCCTCCTCCTTCTGATAGTTACAAGCTCGAATAAGCTGACATTAATTTTCTCGTGCAATGCTACTCACTTTACTTGCTGCAGTTTTATGCTCCACTATCTTTTTATATTTCGTTCAGAATTTTACTAAGAAGTTCTGCAAAGAGAAATGATATAATTGCAATGAGGATTGTTATAAACAAAATTAATGTAATTGATTAATATATTAAGAAAGCGTGCAAATTTATTGAAATAACTTCCGCTCTTTTTCTCTCTTTGCTCCACATTGTGTGTTTTTGAACAGCCGAGAAATTAATTAACTTTAAAGTTTACATTTGAGAATTCGATTTATTGCAAATGAAACGGATACAATTTCTGCGTTGCCATTAATATTTCTCTAAACTATAAGAAAAAAAAACTCATTGGCACGATAAATATAACACTGTTTCTTTTTTCTTTGCGAGTTTCGGATACTTTGACGCCTTATAATTGCTACCAGACACTTGATTTGTATTTTCTCATGTTCACTAATGTCAAAGTCGCTTTTCTCACTTTGACTTTATTGACGTTCAAGGATTAAATCAATGAAAATTTTTTGCGGCTCATGTATATAAAATTTTTTGAAATAAATCATATTAGCGAGCCGTTGTTTAATGGGGCAAAAACTCGCGCATTTTCACAGTCGCCAGGGATCTTTTTTCATTTAATGGCAAGGAATTAGTTACTTATTCATTGGGAAAGTCATGTGGTGTTTACTTATAATAGAGTTTAAGTAGATAGTAAAAAAGAAGAAAATGCAAAAGGTCAGACATGCGGTGATTTTGTCAAAGAGCAATCAGTGAGAGAAGAAAATTTTCCATTGCGATGAAATTTGAGTTTAATTGAATAGCCTCGTCTGCTAATGAATTTATTACAGCAATAATTTATGAAGCTTGTAAAGTGAATGTCACTACTTAAACATTACGAGAATGATTAATGAACCATAATTATAGAGTGAATGCAAATTAATTGAAAATATCAATAAATTAAAAATTTCAAACGGAAGTTCAAAAATTCGCATAGATAAATTCGGCTGACAACAGAGTCTTTCATCTCATACTTTTCACTAAAGTAAATTTTAATTAATGATCATCAAAAGAGATTATCGAATTTCATCTCATCATCAATTCTCGCCACAATAAACTTTCAATTTCATCGTTTATGATTTCTTCTTTGTTGCTTACAGAAGAGAAGAGCAATATATATTTAGCACACTGCTCAATCAGTCTAAATTTACAATCGTGATATTGAAAATATAAAAATTTAACTAAAATGAATTTATGAGTCAATTTTAATTTCGCACATGACATAATACACACGATCGAATTTTAAAATAAAAGGAAAATATTTTATTATCAGCTCATTGAAAAGTTTTTGTTTCGGCAAGTTGTAGCAGCAGCAGAATATAGAAATAATTTTGTGTTTCTAATTGTGGCAAAGAGAGAATATTATAATACATTTAATATAAACAATCTTAAATGAATGAACGGCTACAAAGTGTGTCTGTGTGTATGATGTGATATTTATGACCAGTTTAATATTGTTCTTTTTTTGCATCCCACACATGCATGTTTTTGTATGAAATTATAGAGACGCTAATAGTGCAATATAATAAGACAAATGTTGTTAGCATATGTGTGAACATTAGCACAAAACTCTATGATGTGGTTTGTGTGAGGGAGGATGAGGAGCAGTCAATTTATTAGTAAAATTAGGCTTAATATATGTACACAACAAACAAGCCTAGAAACCAAAGCAAATTTTAAGCAAACATTGGCTTGATTACATCGAATTAATAAGATTAATAGATGCGAAATCTACTATGCAAATATACACAATGCTGATAAACAGTCGCTTAGTAATTGCCTCCATCATCTACCACTAAAAATTGATTACTTTAGAAAATTGAAAGCGTCGACCTTGATATTGGTTTATGTGGGCATAGATTGCAAATATCTTAAAATCTTCTCTCTTAAAACAATATTATAATAGTTACTATTTCAAACAAAAATTTATAGCTTTGAATTTGAAATATAAGAAAAGAATTTTTACATAAAGATAAAAAATCTTTTTATTTCAATCTTTAAAAAGATTCTTCTTTTTACGTGTTCATGAATTGAAAAAGCAAAAATAAAAGAAAGCTATAATATGGAGAGTGAAGAGATTAAAGAAGATTTGTCAAGGAATTAGAAGTAATTATTGGAGTTCAGTTTAAACAATAGTGTCGAACATAAAACAGATTTTAGTTTCTATTACGAGCAAAAATTGCACAGATCTTAAGTTCAATGATTTCTTGTTTGTAAGATAATAAGAAAAATTTTTTTTCTTCAAATTTATTTAAAATATTAAAAAGATGTTAGATAAATATATAACTTTAGACTCGGCCCGCGTGGATTCAAATCCCGGTTACATTTTTTCAGACTTCCAAAAGTTTAGATACTTTAACTGCTCAATAGCCAAACAAAGACGTTTATACGATTCTGGATGTCCGATATTGATGGAACGCACCTGACTGGCAGTGACGAGAGGCGTCAATGTATATATAGGTCTATTGTTTAAGCGACTGTGAGCCGCTATAAGGTTTGTCAGCCAATATGCGAATCTATGTAAATCAAGCGGACCGTATGATCGTCACCCTGGATGGGGTTCACCCAAAAAATGGAGAGACCCTCTCTGTTTAAAAAAGAAATGAAGAAAATATTTTTCTTTCTGAGTGAATTCTTTTAGAGAATTTAAAGAAAATTTTAAATTGAGTTTGATTGATTGTTTTTTTTTTTTCATTTTGATTAGTGCTAATGGAATAAGCAAAAAGTCAAAAAATATACAAAGTTCTAGTTCATGGTCTTTCACAGGAAGAGGAACACTTAGACAAATGTTATCATAATAATCTTAATTTGATCAATAATAGCGCATGAAATGATTCTTAACTATTTGAGAGTTCATGAAGTTACTTTTAAAAACATTTTAAAGATTGTCAGCATTTTGTGGTGCGTGTAACAAAATAATATTGTCTATGTGTTCATCCCCTTGGTGTTTTATTTTAGAATTATTTTGCTTTGTTTTTCATCACTTTAACCTTTAATTAAAGATATTGTTTAACTCATTAAAAATTAACTTCTTTATTATGTTACCCTAATTTATAAACTACTCAAAAATTCAATGTTCGAGTTCAAGATTGGAATTCTTTTCAAACTCATGAATGAACATATGAGCAATAAAATTTTAATTGCTGGAAGCATTTTTATTTGTTTCAATTTATTTTGAGACGTCTTTTTTGTTTCTCTTCTTTTTGCGAATTAGAAATTTGCGATTCTTGTGTTATTTTTTGTTTTGAAAATATTCCCATATAAATTTTTGGGAACTAACTAGTAAATATGTTTTTTTTTGAAACTTAAAGCCAATCAATAAAGTTAAAATGCCATTCGCAGAAGTTGAGCTGACCAAAAAATGGTACTTTTTATAAAAATAGTAAAGAATAAAATAAATAATATTTTAACACTATGCATTAAATCATTTTTCGACATATTTGTTGAAGCACGGTGATGTTCTCAGCCATTTCATTATAAATTATATGAATTCAGAAAAAAAACTTTGCAGATTAATTTTTTATTCTATAAAACGAAGAGAAATGAGAAATCATAAAACACTATATTATTAAATATTTATTTGAAGCTGTAGAGTAGTGATTGAGAGAGAGAGAGAGAGAGAGAGAGAGATAGTGAAAAAGTTAAACAACAACTTTTTGAGAGTAGCGCTCCGCAACACTTTTAATGGTTTTTTGCACCACATATGTTTTTATCGTTAATAGTCGCATATATACATATTCTATTTTTAGCCGCGTACAGAATGTGTGATTTCATACAGACCATAATTTCGTGCTTCATTTAGTTTTCAGTTTTCACTTAAACAAAAACTCCCGCACTCTACTGCTTCTGCTGCTGCCGACGCCGTCGTGATTTTCAAGGATGCGAAACTTAAAAATTAAATTTATGTGCTTAAAATTCTCTTTGATGTGCATCGAACAAAATCAACATATTCAAGCATGATTTCAGATGAAAGAGAACAATCAACTCTTTCATCTATATGCATTATTTTCAACATTAAATGCGATTGACATCTGCCGCTCAACAATCCTTAAATGGATAGACAATCAATTTATTACTTACTCACAGCATGCCAACATACATAAAAGATTACACGCATTGTCCTCGATTGCCACGTGTCAAGAGTTGCTACTGCTTCAATCATTTCATAAATATGAATTATAAATTCTTTTTTTTTTGCTTTATTTTGTTTCACGCTAAAAATGAATTAAATGAAACAAAAGAGAGAGAGAAAGAGATAAAGAATATGAAGAAACCAGTTTCTTCTGTTTTGTTTCATAAATCAATTGCACTACTGCAATCACTTAATTTTCTTTTGCTCATTCATTCCATTGCTTGCTCGAGTTCTTGTGTGACCGGAAAATATAAAAAAGATTGTATCCACAAAGGTACTTTTACTTAACAGCTGAGGTGAACGTGCTTCGGTACAAGATTGGAAATGTCATGATTTTAAAATTAAACTGAAAAGAAGAAAAATAGCTATCATTATTTTCTTATTGTTAATCATAAATTTTTATTGTTTTATTTTATTTTTTGATGAAATAGATATTTAAAAATTACAAACTAAATGATATTTTTACTGAAATTTGTTGGAAATCATCTAAACTGTGCTAACTAAATATTTTCAGTAACTTTTTAATTTGATTTTAAATTTCTCGTCTAGGTATTTGTAAATAGAGCAGCAAAATTAGTTTTTAAAAACTATTTCAGGAAACGCGTAATTTCTAAATAAATATGCGTTATTTGAAATTGCATAAACAGATTGAGTCCGACCCACAGTGTACATTACTGCTACCATTCAGTAATAATTTAAATACAAATTAATGAAAATTGATGTAGCAGTCTTGACCATCTGTATACATAGACTCAGTCTCACTATGCAATGATAATTAATTTGAAATGTAAATTTAATGCTCATACCTATCTTTTAGTTAAAGTAGTAAATTCTTTTTGCTCTTAGGTAGTAGATGCAGAGTTGGAAACAAAGAATTAATTTTACACATAATTTTAAATTCTAAAAATCAAGTTGATTTCAATAATTTATTTTTAAAGAAATTCAACAATTTTTTTCTTTTGAAAATTTGATATCTTTAGATTTAAAAGCTCAAAAGAAAGAGTTTAAGATAAAATTGAAACCTTTAAACTAAATAAGGGCTGCAAAAATAAGAATTTCAAATTTTTCGACAAAAGTCACGTAGTGGTCAAGTTAATTAAATCTCAAATTAGCTGATATGAAACTTTGGCTAAATATCTAATCGTCTTGATCAAATGTTACTGCATTTATTATAGCATTAGACATTTGAGCGTTCTTCACCTTATTTAAATAATATAAAAAGAAATTAATGTTTTTTAAAATGATAAGCGAGAGAAAAATTGAAAGCATTATTTATTTTGTAAAAATCAAAACTATCTACCTTTAACAACTGTGATAAAAGCTCACAGTAAAATCAAATTACGAGACTTGTTCGCTGAACAATAATTTAATTAAAAGAAATAATTCATTCCAGTTTATTTTATTGAACAAAAAAAATTTTAAATTTATTTTTCTCATTTTATGTTTGTTTATTATATACACTCAAAATACTTAAAATTTTACTTTTAGAGAGGTAAATACTCTTTCAAATAAAAAAAAGTTTTTCTTCTTATTTTGGCATCTCTCTCTCATCATACGTTGAATGGAAAACTTTTTATGATGTGTTTTTTATTATTGTTAAAGACAGACAAAAAAAGGAGAGAGAGATGAGAGGATGAAAAGAAGAATGGCTGTGCTTACATTTAAAATTAAATTTTCATTGTGTGTGATTGAGTGAGTGAGTGAGAGAGAGGAGCGGAAAAATGACTCGATTAAGTTAATTAATTAATTCATTAAAGATTTATGTACGCAATCTCATTCATTAAGTAAATATTTTATTTTATGTGAAATATGTGAGGAGGAGAATGTTTCTTCCATCATATTTGGCATCATTGTACGACAAATAAGACAACTTATGAAGATGTCGCAAAGCTCAAGCCCTTTTTGCGTGCTTCTGCACGTTGTTGCTTCATAAGTAAAAATGCTTGTCTTTCTTCAGGCGTTAATTGTGCCAATTTTGCTTTGAGTCTTTCACGTCGCTGTGCTTTCTCTTCCAGTTTCTTCTTGAGCTCTGAGAATGTTGATTCCTCAATTATTGCTGGTGCTGCTGTAGATAATATTGCAGTTGTTGATGTCAAAGTGGTTGTAACTGGTGTTACTGTCACAGCTTCACTTGTTTGAGTTTCTGAATTCAATTCAATTTCTGGAATCTCTGGTAATGCAACATTTGGATGCTGTCGATGATGATGATGATGATGACGAATTTCGCTTTGTGACTGCTCTTCTGCTGTTATTTTCTTTTGCTTTTGTCGTTTACGTTTAAACATATCAGTACCCAAGTCGACATTGCCAGTTAATTTGAGTGAATGTCGTTTTCGTTGCTTCAATGATTGCTGGTCTTCACTTTGTACATGTGATTGAAGTGGATGAATGTCCTCCTGCGGCTTTTGTTTCATGTTTTCAAGATTCTTATAAGCATTATACGGTAAATAATCAGGTAAGGACGTAGTTGATGATGCGTCAACTTTTTTAATGTCATTGTTTACTTGGTTCAATCGATTCGTTCCAACGCGCTGCTTCTTGCGGTAGGTGTTGTTGTTGTTACTATATTAAAGAGTAATGACATTTGATTAGATAACAAACTAGTAAAAATCCCATTTCAAGAAATTTTTTTTTTAAAAGTAAATACGAAAATAAGAGAGGGTCATTGAGGAAAAAAAAATATTATTTAATTCTTGTCGTAGGTCAGTATCGATTTCATTCATTCATTCATTTCGAAAAAGTTACTCAACGAGCTCACTCGCATCAACAGAAAAGAAAAAAAAATATCTGAATATAAAAAGCAGTATATGAGCAAGTGAGTCAGAAGACAAAAATACTAAATATTTATTTCCTTTTCTCTCGTCTGTTCACTCAATTGAACTCACCTGCGTCTACCATTCGTTGAGACATAGACTTCTACTTCATTTGCTATCTGATTGGGGTAGGTTTCGTTCCACTTTGTATAAACTTTTTGACGATTTTTTTCATTAACAAAGCTCATGCGATGTTGACAGATGAAATAATGTCTTTCAATGCATTCTCTTGCAGTCCATCTAATGAAAAAATCAATTTTCTTTTGAAAATAATTTTCTATACTTAACAGAGCAAAAAACTCACTTGTATTCAACATTTGGATCCATGACGGTGCAATGAAATTGAAGATTTGTGCTGTGATAAAGAAAAATTTAATAAAAAGACAAACTTAACGAAACCATAAAATTTACTTCTCTACAGAACTGTCAAATGCCTGATATTTCATCTCTCCGCCATTGTAGCCCCACTTCCATGTTTTTTGTTGATAATTGTACATACCACCAATCCATTTTTCACCTTTCATAGGATATTTATTTTGCAAATATTTCCTCAATCTTCTGTCGGCAAACTTCAATGGTTCTGCCAATTTACTGTTACGATCTTTGCATTCAAAATGTGCATCCAGCCAGCTCTCTTTTCTGTCAGATATGTAGAAACAATCGTTGCCGATTTTCTGAAATTCTGGCGGGCATAGTGCATACATTCGTTTGGCTCGTGATAACTTTGGGTTGTTGTTGTTGTTGTTACGAAAAGTGGGTTGATTGTGTGGTTGAAGGTCTGCGGGTAAGTTCTGTGCACTGACTACATAACTAAGCACTACAAGTATCAGTAGTGATAGTGTCATTAGAATCTGATTGTTTTGGTTTGTCAACATTTTCTCATGTGTTTATTTCCCTTTGCAAAATATTCAATGCTTTTTTTCTGAAAAGAGGAGAAAAAGGTTAGAGGAACTGTGTCAAAGTATATACATAAAAGGTCTCTCTATTAAACATTTAAGCAAGATAAAAAAAAACTATTTAGAAGGATAGAGTTTTCATTGTTTCCTTCCATAAAATTCGATAAGAAAAAAGGAGAAGAGAAGATTCAGAAAGAGAATTTTTTATGTGTACAAACTTTCTTTGTCTTAATAAGATATAAAGTGTCTTTTAAAGTTGGGAAAAATAAAGCTTTGTATTCTAAGTTTAAATAACTCAAAACTTCTATGAATTTTGATTTTTCTTTTGATAGTTTTGAGCAGAATTCACAATCACTGCACGACTAACTAAAATTTAACTGTTTTAGTGGTTTTAAAATAAAACATTAATTGACTAAAATTTAATTGAAATTTTGAGTCGATGATTTTAACCGACTAAATTCATTCTTAATCGAAAAAAATTAAAATTGATTTTATTTGACTAAAAACAACTAATTAAATTTTAGTTAGTTAATGTTTTATTTTTACTCGACTAAAAATAACTTGAACTTTTATTAGTCGTGACTGAAATGCTAAATGTTTTTGAATTTTGGCTTAGAGTATGGAAATCTAATAAAAAAAGTCAATTTTGCCTTAACAAAAATGCGCTTAAAATTTGTTCTTCTTGTAAAATTTAATTTTCGGAAAAAATTTAAGCATATTGTACGCCACCGAGAATTCTGAGAATTATTTGAAATTCAACGAATACCATAATTTATCATAAAGTCTTTAACTGCTAAACTGTAGACCAGAGTCCGAAACCGTTTTATCTTTTAGTCGCGACTAACTAAAATTTAATTAATTTTTAGTCGATTAAAAATAAAACACTAATCGACTAAATTTTAGTTGAAAATTTTAATCGACTAAAATTTAGTTGAAATTTAGCTGAAGATTT
>JACWBX010002520.1:19883-35035 GCA_014622435.1 Polypedilum pembai | reverse complement strand
AAGACAAACCGGATACAGCAGCATTGTTTATGAGATCTCATTTTGAAATTCGAAATTAAATTTTCTTATTTTGCTTTTGACAATCACTTGTTTACAATTTTTAACTTTGACCTCTTAAAGCTGCTCTTTCAAAAACATTTTAATCTAAGATTAAAAACATATCGCACTCGCAGGATTTATTGTGACTTTATCTCTGCAGAATTTATATAAAAATGAAAAAGACAAAAAAAGTTGAAGTTGGAAGTGAATTAAAGAAAGTTTATGTAACAAAACACAATGCTCGAGCTGCTGCTCGTTATCAAAGACACAGAAGTCACAAATCGGATTACAAATTGAATATTTGGGTCACCAGCTGATAAGAAAAGAAGAAAAAAAATTTCTTTAATTTTTATTTTTTTATCTATGTTAGTTTAATCGAAAGCATTGTGATAAAATTTACATTTAATTTTGTGTAATAATGAATACTATCACAATATACGCATTTTATATGAATTTCATTTACACATTTCTATCAATAAAAAAATAATTAATTGTTTATGTAAGACTAAGAGAGTAGAAATGTCTTCGTTTTTCAAAAAAAGAATGAAATAATTATTTTATTAAAAAAAAAATAATTTTAATAAAAATAATCAATGTGTTATGATATGAAGGGACAAATTTTTCTCAAAAATTTTATCAAAAAGTTTTAGTTTCATATTACATATTCACGAAAACTAAAAAAATTTCGACTGTTTCTCATGAAGGAAAACAGACCTACAGTAAAACGGTAAAAAGTATGTTATTCCTCTTGAAATTGTCTTTTTCTTTATGCTGTTCATTGTTTGTGTTATTATTAATAACCAAAATATAGATGTTGAAGAAGGTCTTTTGCATAAATTTTATTTTCCATTTTTCTACTCTTTTCTCATATTACTTGATTTTTTTCTCAAGTTTTATACAGGAAACAACAAATTCATTAAATATTTTTTCGCTTTTCAGAAAATTTGAAAAAAACGATAGCAGCACGTTTTGTTCAATGGATTATACATGATGGGGTGAAAGCCGGAAGGAATAAAATTTTCATGCATTTTAAGTGGACACATATACATAACAATTGTTAATATTGTGGCTAATGCACGTTAAATGTATATTTACAGAAAAATACGTGATGTGCAAAAATATTTAGTAGTTTATGCCGAAATTGTGTGTTTTGATTTCTTTTATTTTTGTTTTTTATTTTCAAAATTTATCACCATTTAAATCCTCCAATTTTTAGTGAATGCAAACAAAAGAAGAGATTTTCGTGAAAAGCGGCAGAAAATAAAACAATGAAAATAAATTTTGATCTTTTTCATCTTTTTGGTTGTATTCTGATTTCCCTCGAGGAAGAGAGTGCACAAGAAAATTGGATTTTTATTTTTTTTCCTTATCATAATGGCGCATGAGAATCATGAACAAAAGTTCAAATGAGATTTAAATTGAATCATCATTTATTGGATTTACGGTGCGCAATACACATCTCGTATGGTGATATTAAGCATGCATATGGCATATATAGAATATATGAAAAGGGGTTTCCATCTTAAGCCATCAATTTCTATTGCTTTCTATTGCTCTTATACAACATAAACACATAGTTGAGCAAGAATAATGGCATAACATTATGTTGATGTTTATTTTACAGTTATAAAATTGTCGCAAAATCACCAATAAATTCCCTTCATTGATTTACCTACGAGCTATGATCATAAAGCAGTCATAATTTAAAATAAACAAACTATTTTGTGCATCATCACTTTGCATAAAATGAAACATTGTAAAATCAATATGCAAATATTACTTCCACGCTACCACTCACATTGGAAGTGTTTGTAAGCTTCATTATGATAGCGTGAGAGCAAACTTTGAATAGATAAACAAATTTTTAGGCATAATTTCTCATCAAATTTTATAAGAGTAAAATTTGTAATTTTTCTTAGAATGTCAAACTTTACAGGTATATAACTTTAAGAGTCAATTCATTCACTATTTTTATTAGCTTATCTTTAGACTAAAAATCATTATTTAACAGTTTGTCCTTCACTTGATATATATTAAGTTCTTTTTAAAGATATTCAACCTTCACTCGACTCCATTTTCATTTTATTCTCTCTTTCAATAAAAAGAACATATCGTTTTAATTTACATCCTTTTCATGCGATCCTTTACATTTTTCTTTTTTCTCCAATATATTATGTCTTCTGTTTCTTTTGTGAAGACAGTTAATTAAAATAATACAGCGCACATGAATTTATTTCTTTTTTTCTGTATGTTCATTTCATCATACCCCATCCATACTACTTCCTTCCTTCCTTCATTCTTACTACTGCGAATATGCTCTATTAAATTGAATCGAGCTCTACTATACATACAAACCGCAAGAAAGCGATTCCAAAATCTTGCGTGTTTTAATGTTGTAAGTCTTTTGTCGTTATTAACCCATGAAGTGCGCTCTTTTGTTGGTTTTTTGTACACTTTTTATCGTGTCTACGATAGTTTTCGCCACACTTTTGCTAATCAGTTATTATGGCTTTCATTTTCCCTACTATAGTATTTCTCTAGACATAAAATTGCCTTTTATGTTTTCTCAAGTGTATGTGAGTGAGTAAACGAGTACGTAAAGAAGGAAGTATAACATATAAAAAATTCATATTCATTCATCACCCATACAGAGCCAAACTATGAAAGCAAGGGTCTGTTAATAAATAGTGATGGCTTAGATAAATATTAAATATATGCACGGTGTGAGTGGCAGTGGCAGTGGTAGAAATGAATAAAGAATGCAATAAAAGTTTCATGGCTTTCGAATTAAATTGTGCTTTAGTAAATTGCTTTTGATAAATCTCTAATGCCTCTTTCCTTCGGGCTATGACAATCATGTACAATTTATTTCCGTTTCAGAATAGAGTGGCATGGCATACAAAAAAGGATAAAAAAATTTATTATTTCTCATAAATATTTTCCGATCACGAAAGAAATTTGTCACCACTACCGATGACTCGAGAGACAGAAAGAGGCCACCATTGTTGCCTGCAACGAACATACATATATGTCGAATTAACAATGGCCGATATAATCCAATATCATCGAACCATGAACAGCCTAAAAGTATGGAAAGTTTTTACATATTAATTGTTAAGCGATTGATGTTTTCAAATTAGAGAAATACGTTAAAATTTTAAAATTATTATTTAATGAAAAATTTTAAAAATGTTTAAATTTTAGTGTTTTCTACAGCAATGTTTGTTATTTAGCCTTCCAAGGTTCATATAAAGTATATATTTTATGTGGTGTCATAGCGAGCATTCGCTTATCGTTCGTCTTCCTTTTATTTTATTGTGACAACATATTAAGTTGTGTGACATGGCCTTCCATCGCGGCTTTATGAGCTTCGCGTCCACTAGACACTTAACAGATTTATCACGTGATTTCTCGTTTGTCGTTAGCATCAAGTTTGAGCTTCATTGGCACATGTGTCAATATTCCTTATCGTTGTCATTTTGTGCTGCTTGTTTTTCTTACATGACATCAAACAACACTCTCTTGCTGCCCTACAGGAAATTAAGGCAGCACGAGAATAAATATTCTCTTTTTATGCTTTATTTTTCTTTCTTGGCACAAGATCAAGAAACAACTTTTATATTATTGCTTTTGTTATTATTATTTTAGCACATATATAAAAAAGAGCGAGCAAGCTAGCAAACTTAAAAGCACATAATATAGAAAGATGAGCAAGAAAAACTATCCCGCAGCGAAAAATGACAATATACTGTCGCAATGGAATACTGAATATAAAATATGTAGAAAGAAAATAAAATGGGAATTGTGGGTGTTTTTATAAGCTCCAATAAATATTATTATTCTACTAAGTAGTCCATTTAAATGATTTTTTTCATTGCTATTAAAAATTTTAAATTTATTGGGATGACACAGAGAAAGTTTTGAGTATGATTTGAGAACTTTTTTCTACTTCTTTAAGAAGTTGAATAAAAATATTATTTTTACGTAATCTTCTCGAATTCAAATATAAAAAATTTAAAATTTCATGCAAAAACTATGAAATTAAAATCATTAAAATAAAAAGTCTAGAATCTTGTAAGATTTAATTTTTAAATATAAGATATTGATAAACTTATTAATTTTAAATATGTAAACAATATCCTTAATCATTTTCACTAAACAATTCAAATTATTTTTACTCACTTACATTCCATGTCGCGTACAAAAATTGAAATTGATTTAGTATAAAGAGAACATAGCGTAAAAAATGTGTTTTGCATTCAAAATCATTATAAATTATTAAAATGAATGCTTAGTCACAGGCCCAGATAGGAAAATGTATTTGCACGCGAAAATTCTCATATACACGTTTTAGAATTTTGGGGCGTGTGGTGAGGTAAATGGAGAAAGAGAAGTGAAAATTTATGACATGTATTCTATCGTAATGTATAATTTCTCAGCACCTCTAACGCACACACATCACATACAACTACACCTATGCTCGTAGTATACGTATAACACACGGCAGTTTTGATATTCATAAAAATGTTCCGACAATTTCTGCACGTGAAGTGAAAAGCTCATAGCACAGTTGAAATATTTACGAGAATGAATCAAAAAGAGTTTTTAGGATTCATTCTCTCTGCTTTTTGTATGATAACTTTTATGAATAAATTAAAAGAAAATTTTTGTTATTGTTGATTATTATTATTTGCGTTTTGTTTACACTTTACAGGGGTACATGAATGGCTGCAAATAATTGCAAACTTTTTGATTGAATTTTACATTTAAAGAAGTTTAATAAACTGTTAAGTATTTTAAAAAGGAGAAAAAGAAAGAATAAAAATTAACAAAATAAAAATTTTTGTCAGATTTCATCGTAATATTACTTTTAATTTAAATCAAAAAGTTAAAATTTAAAATTTTTGCAATAAATTTTAATTTGTTTTTCTAAAAAAATAAATTCTTAGGGTCAAATAATTTTCCAAGTATCTAAAATCAAAGACTTAAAGAATTTTTTCAGTTCTGATATTTTTAATATTTTCATAACGTGTTTATCCCCCTTAACAACATTTACCGTTGCCTACCTATTGAGAAACCTTCAAAAATCACTTGAGAGAATTGAATTGAGTGTGAAAAACTGAAAGAAGTAGTAAGGGTGAGAAAAGTCAACGGGTGACAAATGGAAAACTTGTAGATTTCTCATATAAAACATTTCCATATCGCTGTTGCTGTTTCTCCATAAAAGTAGAAATATTTTATTGTGTGGCATGAATTTGATTGAAATTATAATTTAATCACACTTTTCTAAACGATTTCTATTTTAGGGTGATTTTATTATTTATGTGGGGTGATGAAAAAACGACTTTTGACATTAATAAGAAATTATGTAAACGCTATATTTTATAATATGGCTTTATTAATGTTAAACCAACTTGAAAATGAAAAATTGTAGAAAAAAGCAATTAAAAAGTTTTATTCGGAGCAAATTGCAACATTTTGCCTCAATCGTCACGCGATTGTCGTGCGGAAATATCGATTCGGAAAGAAGGAAACTTTCAACATTTTTCTTTTATGGCAATCAAAACTATCAGAGCTCAATTCATTCTTGTAAAGTTTCTTACAGCAATTTCTTCCATCGTTTCCTCTAAAGAATGCTGAAAAGTTATGAAAGGAAATTCTTTCGCCATATCCGACAGATTTCATGATGAAAATTAAACTTTTATTCATATTTACATTCACAATAATTTGAATTATTGACTATGGTATAGCATGCATTAAAGTGCTCCATCTGTATGCTAAAATTCATAAAAAATGGTTACATAAAAGTAAAGCCAAAACTTTTTAGCCATAAGCCAATGAATTTTTTTTTTCATTTATCGATCGATTTTTTTTTTATGTGCGAGCTTTCACAGTCGGCCTTATACATTATCATAATTAAATGAATCAAATTATTAATTCCCATTTTCCGTGGATTTTCCAATCTATTTTTAGTAGCTTAATGCTAAATTTACTGGCATTATTATCTTGTTTCGCTATTTGACTGCATTGACGTTTATTACAATGCAATACCTTTGATTCTTTGAAACCTGGGAGAGTTAAAAAAAATTTTCTATGATAGATTCTGGGAAAGGAACAACATTTAAAATGAAAGATTTTATATATGATCGTATTCTTAAAATATATTTAAACAAGAATGTTATTAATTTCATGATTCATTTTTAAAATTTCCATCATTGCATTTTTTATGCAAAGAACTTAGATTTACTTTTAATAACTAAAGATTACATAAACAGAAGCTGGAAAATTTTTACCGTCGAATGTTTGCTATATTAAAATAATATAATTTTTTCCAAGATTGTTTGAGCGCGTTCAGAAAATATTCGGAAATATTTTAAATAACGGTAAATTTTTCTATATTACTCCCTAGGCATTTAATACTGTTGCTGCATTGTTGCAGTGTTGGTGGTAAAAATTAAAAATTATGAAGCCAGTAAAGTGTGGTGATTTTAATGAAACTTTTCGGTTAATAACATCAATATTTCCCTGTGCTGTGGTTGCAAAATTTATTTTTAATGCAGCTTTGAATATATCAATATATACAAAAATTTTTGCCTATAATTGGTTATGTTTGTGCCATATGTGCCAATTGACTTCGCCTAAAAATTTCTTTCCTTTTTCTTTGTATGTATGTGACAACAAAAAGCCACAAATTGTGCTATAAATCACTCAAATTATCACCTGCTTCATTATTTTCAAGTTCTTACCCTACTCTCAATCATTATCATTATTTATTATGTAGATCTGCCAGTGAATGTGTGTATTTTTCAGCCAATTTGACTCAACATGAATTTTTTTAAAATTATCATCATTATTATCATTATGATTGGTCTCAAATGGCAATTTTTTCTCTTTTACTCGCGCAACTCAGGTAGAAAATTTATTGATTTTTAAAGTTAATTTACGATACAATACCTGCATACATAATTTATTCTCCCATTCACTTTAAAAAAATTTTCGTAGACCGCGTGTCATGAACAAAATTATACAGATCATCATATTTTATATAGAGCAAATTTTCAGGCACCCAAAATATGAAATTGTTGTGGTTTCCGTTTAAATTTTTTAAAGTTCCTTCATCTTTTTAATGAAATAAATTTGTGATTTCAAAGGTATACTTGATTTATCCAAAAGATGAATATTTATACCAAAAATCTGTAAATTTATTCTTCAAAAAATAAAAATTTTATTTACTTGAAACTTACATTGTAAATAACTGTTTCATAAATGTTAAAAAATTTATTCAATTTTATCGAATTTGGTCTTTTTCAAAAGTTTAATTTACTTGATTTTCTTTCTTATATAACCAAAAGTTTAATTTATTAAAAAATCACAACTGAGTAATCTACTCCGATTAATCGTAATGTATTCGTCTTGGTCATATGAGATATATTTGAAATTAATAAATTTTTAATTTAAATTTGGGTAATCACTCGTCATTTCATTATTACCACCTCTTGGATATATAGGAGCAAACAAGATTCAACATGGCTAGAATTAAAATTATATGCTGTCGATTTTGGGTCACATAAATTGACATGTTGAATTGGTTAAATAAATCATAGCGTAATACCGCAATATCACATATAGGATGAGTAAGCGAGCGATGAAATAAAAAAAAATTGGGCAAAAAGCGGAAGTTTGAAAAATTAGGATCAATTGTTACAGTCAAAACATGCTCGAGGTGTGCGTGCATGAGCAAAACTTTAATCTTTTTAGGAAAATCAACTATCATTATGTTGTCGTACAAATCCAATAAAGAATAATAAAAAAGGAAGAATTCACAAAATGAGCAGATGCAAAGTCCTTGGCAATCTTCCATGATCTTTTTCTTCCTGCTTTGCCTTCCTTAGAAGAACTGCAATAAGTAAGGATTTAAAATTGTAAAATAATAAACTCAAAATTGATTCTTTTCTTCTTTCATATACACAAAAACATGCACATTGTGCGTTAAATTGCTTTTTGCCTGCCTGACATTTGTTGTGATTGCTCACATTTTCAAATTTCCATTGTTAAAGTCGGCATGTTATATAGAAATAATAAGAAAGAAGCTTAAAATTGAAAAGAAAGGATTAAAATTTTGTGAACGGCTTGCATTTCATGACACATTTGGAAATTAAATTTCAAAATTGTGCGTCATCAATTAAATTTAGGGCACAATTTTGTGTCTTGCTGTTTGAACAAGAGTTTTTTTTTCTTTTACAGCCACCAACATCAGTGCATGAACATATATGTGAGAAAATTTTCCCTTTCTTGCTATTGCTACTACATATTTTATGCATAAATCTTACAACGCTGTATTTTTTGATTTATGCTGGTTTGAAGATGCTGTGAGTACATTTTGTGGGTGGTAAATTTTTCATTCTTAATGGCAATGTCCTTGTATTTTCCCACTTATTTCTAATTCATACTTCATATATATGTACGACTGTTCTGCTTGTATTTATTCACTCTATGTGTATGTAATGTCTCGAGAACTTAATAAAAGCAATTTCATGCGTATGCATAACTTTATGAGTATATTCATTCATTCTCTACTTTGCATACATTTATTTACTTTCTCTCATAAGTATCTTTGAGAATGAGGATATTATTGAATTTATTTTGTTTCATAATACCATAATAAATTGATGATTTGTAATTTAAAGTCTCTAAAATACCATATCTTTGAGTTCTCAGAAAAAAAAACTTCAGCAAAGTCTAACAAAGGGTTAGCAACTGAAATAGTAGACAAATAATGCAAACTGGGATAAATTAGTTAAAATTTAGTATACATTTAAAAACCAATTTGTTACTGTGTTTATCTCTCTTAATTTCATATGTCTCATTCATTAATAGCACATTTCGTTTTTCAGTCGACCGCAAAATGTCGAATTAAATCAAGCGACAGTTATTAAATTTCCGCTCTTGAATTAGAATTTAAAAGAGAGCTTTTCATATTAAACTCGAATATCAAATTATGCAAATGCTCTTCTGATCTACACATTGAGATTTTTCAACTCATTCATTTATTTTTAGTTATACAAATGTTATTTCATGCATAACAATCGCTGCTGAAGTAGTGGTGTTGTATTTTCGCGAGCATGTCTCAAGGGCACTTTGATATCAAATGACAATCGTAGAATCGTTTACTCAATTTTAAAAAATTTAGATTTGATCAGTATTGTGACTGTTAGTGAACAATCTAGTTTATTTTATGAATGTGAGAAATTATTAAAATGATAAAGTGCAATAAAATAGTAGTTATAATGTTAGTAGGTAACACTCATTCCATATGCAAACAAAAATAAGTATAAAACAATAGCAATAAACACTATAGTAATTAGATTATAATTTGCATGACACAGTCTAGAAAGGTAATAATATTGACAATAGTTATTAGTTCAAATCATGGAATTCTTCAGAAAGATGGACACGAAAAATTTCCCACTTTTTAAAATTTGTTAGAATCTAAATAACTTGGTTTTCTAATTTCGAATCTTAATAAAACTATTTTAATTTTCATACAATTTTAAAGACGTGTTTGCATTTTTTCATACATTTTAGTTATTTATGAAGATAAAATATTAATAATAAAGACTTCTTACAAAAAACAGTAGAAAAACACAAATATTTTGTTTGAGAAAAAAGGAAAATCATTTCAAGATTCGAAATTATGACTTCAAGTTTGAAAACGAAACCTTCGCTACCGTGTCTATATTTTTTCTTTTATCTAATTTTATGTCCTCTGAGTGATCAGTATCCCAGATTATAGTGCTTTTTCTATATGAAAAAGAAAATGTGGTAAAAATAAAATAACGGTCTTTTTGGGTACCAGAGTTTTATTTTGAACTTTTTGATGAAACATTTTAAAACTTTAATTAAAATTCTTCAATACCTTCTTCAAAAATAACAATATTTTACGTCAATAAGCTTGTTCTTAACAGTACTCAAGTGAGTTTATTAAAATGAGAATACTCTTAAGTTTACATACATCATTATAATGCTTCACATCTCGCTAATTGAAAGACTTGAATAAAATAAACAATTCACTGACATGTGCTACAGCACATTGTAAATTGTCGAAAATTTCTTTCGTTCTATTCAATTTGCTTGTTCATATATCAACTCAGATGAAAAAAAAGTGAGAAAGAGAAAGAGATAAAAAAATATAAAATCATTATTCTAATCTACTTATTCACTTATCATAATATTTATCTACGCGTTATTACTCACAATTGTTTATATTACAAGCAGAATAAGTGACACTTTCATTCTTAACTTATCACAAATTTTTGATATTTTTGATATATGGCATATTATATGATGAATCACGAATAATGTTTTTTTTTACCTCTTACAAAATAAAACTTCGTCAATTATCTTATCAAGTCGAGATATAAAAAATCAAACATTTCTCTCTTCGTAGCTCAGTCATAGTCCGAATTTTGAAGTGTTCAAAGATTGCAAAATATACAGTGAACTAAAATGAAGAATGTAAAAGTTATTTCATTTCTTCTCGCTTTTTTTCAATGCGCAGCAGGTAAGTTTAACACAATTTTGCTTGAAAGTCCGATGTCTTCTTAATTTTTGCTTTCTATGTGCTTATTTAGTCATAATAATTCCAATCACAATCAGCTTTACTGTGCCAGGTGTAAAACGAGGCTTTATATGCGGCGATCCATCGTTATCGAAACCTCAACTGCCCGATACAGTCACCAATTGGATGCTTGTAATTTGGGGAATCTCACCGGTTTTTATTGTAAGTATTTTTTACGTAATTCTTTTATTTAGTTCAACGATTTTCTAATAATTTGAAATTTTGTTATAATTTTTGCATGTTAATTTTGAGTTACTATCTTTTTTGCTAACATATTATATTTATTTACTTAAGATTTTATCACAACTTAAATTTTTCCATTCCAATAGCTACTACTATGTGAAATGATTTTCAATCGTAAAAAGTGCGATAATAATCTCGCATGTCTTAATTTAAGTTGGAGAAACACAAGTTATCTCTTCCATCGTTATGCCATAAACATTTGTCTTATGCATTTAGTGATATTCACAGCCAAGTACTTCACTGGATCTCATCGGTATGTCTTCTCTTTTTATAAGCACTCTTAATGTATTCTAACTCACCATTTTCATTTTGTAGACCACACTTTTTTGAAACATGCAAGCCGGACGTACTCAATGATTGTGTAGTAGGCACGTACGTGGTAAACTATAAATGCACGAATTCACAAGTACGATTTTATAAGATACTCGATGCCTCTCAAAGCTTCTTCAGTGGTCATGCTGCAACATGTTTCTACAGCTGCACATTTATCGCATGGTACCTGCAACGGCGTGTAAAGTCCACAAACATTTTCTGTCTACCATTAATTCAGACTCTACTTCTATCACTCGCTTACTTCGGTTCTATTTCGAGAGTATTTGACCACCGACATCATGTTGTTGATGTTACTGTTGGTGGAATTGTTGGAACGCTCACCACTGTTCATGTGGTAAGTTGCTATCTGAAAAAGAATTTTTTTAGTGAACTTTCTAAATATTTTTTTCTTCTTTTCTCTCTCTAGTGGATGCATCAGTGCAAAAACTATTCATTTGATGATGAAACACTTCCAGCAATAAATAGTCGGAAAATAAATCCTATGCCAAATAATAGTAGCATTGCGACAATTAGTAATGAATAAATTGATTTAGATCTTTAATTATAACTGCGCTATGAATGTACCTAAGATAAATAAAATTTGAATTTTAATAAGTTTCAAATCAACTCTGTAATATTATCACACGCGTCACTTACACATTTTCAAACATCTACAATAAATGTTTGCATTCAAATATGTATATTTTTCGATATGCATAGATTTTAGTTTTTGGCAGCAGACCTGTTTGAGTAAACTTTCGCGTTATCGGCAAAAAATGTTTGTCTATTTTACTGTCTGCTTCATTTTTGCCGCGATGGTCATTGATATTGCTATTATGATTTTGCAGACAGTCGACAAATATTCGCGAACATTTTTAAATTTTTAAAAAATGGTAACATGATGAATCAACTACGGTAGACATCGTGATAAAGTGATAAAAAGTTTTGATATAAAATTTTTATATTCTGAATTCCAATCTTAATCATCATAACAGGTCATTACGGTCTTAAAAATAATATATACTGCGATTTGCTGATCTCTAATTTAAAAAATTAAACTAAATGTCTAAACAAGTTTATATGTTAAAACTGATGAACATTTAATATTTTGATATTTTCTTTTTCTAAATTTAAAAGCTAATGTATTCAAGTTCTGGGAATTCTTAGATTTAATTTTTTGACTGTTGAATCAAAAAATTTCTTTTTTTTGACAGTATTCGATTGAAATTGAATGAAATAAATTATAATATTTGTTATCTTCAATAAATTAAATAAAATACACCTAATTGATTTTTTTTTGAAAAATCAGTGAAACTAAAAAATTAAAGTGTTCTCATGCCTTAAATGTTTTGATTCATTTATGAAAAATTGCAAAAGAATTGTTTGTATATTAAAAAAATAATAACCTTTCTGTCAACACATTGATTGATAATTGTTTATTTTTCATTGCATTTTTTATAAACAAATGATAAAGATATTATTTCTAATTTTGAAGATGTGAAGCTAAGAATTAGAAAAAATTTAAAAAATAAAATAAAATTTTTGAAAATGGTAAAATTACAAAATTAAGTAACATTTTCAAAGCTCAACAGTTTGTTCACATAAGTGTGTTATAAATGTATTTCTAAAGGAGCTTATATATCAACTTACATAGCATGCATTAGCATAGTTATTTATTGAAGTGTATCGATACACATCACACAACATTTTCGCTATTAACTATGACAAATACCAATCGCAAGTATCGTAAACTGATAGTTTCAGACATGTGTATTTATTTGAATAGAAATTGAATTTATCATAACAAATTTTGTACAACTAAATATTGAAATTGAATTTGTCGCACATGCAGAACACTGTCATTAGCATAACGAATTTCAGACGCTCTTATAATAAATTTTCAGACGTCATTCAATTTCGGCAATCAATAATTCATCTTGTTTCTTTGCTCTTGCTTATTCGATGCACAGCTGATGTTGAGATGTCTTATTATTCACATGCTGGCGAACAAATAAAATAAATTTCATGTCTCTGCCATCGTCCCTCCATCCATCCGTTTGTTCAGTTAGTGTGGTTGTGAATGAAAGCAGTGCAAGAGTTGTTTCGTGATTAATGGCTTTGTAATTAATTTGACAAAATATTGCATGCCCATTAAGCTTGATGGACAGTCCAAATTATTTATGTTTACAGCTCTACGCCTTGTCACTTGTCCCTTTTTTCACTCTTGCTTTTTCTCTCGCTCTCTTTTTGTTTTGATGTAGAATAGATTGGAATTTCTTTTGATAAAATTTCATTTGTTCACACTTTCATTTGAAATAGAAGATTCATCCCTCACACTTCATGAAAGTTAGCAATAACTTTATGCAGATTTTTTTAAGTCCAAGGGAAGATTATATTAATCAATGTTTAATTATTTTCTTATCTTTTGTGTGATAATTATAAAAGACAATTTTTTTTTGAAAAATTAGGAATAGAGCCAAAATTGTGCTAGCTTCATCAACATAGATTCTCTTTATTTTTCAATTTTCAACATTTTTCTTCTTGTTGAATGGAAATAAAATTTTTGTCCTTCATTTGAAATTCTTTCATTCATAAAACCACATATAGATGAAGAAGAAGAAGAAAAGTTTTTCTTCCAAAAGTTCTATTATTCATCTAAGAGAGAATGAGAGACAAACCCACATTCTGTGGTTCTCTGAAAGTCTTCCTTTTTATAATAGGAAAGAAGATGTGTGTGTATAATCATCAATTGAGGTGACTCTATAAATATTTTGACAATAAAAAGCATTTTCCACAATTTTGAAATTTCTAAGAATAAAAAAAGTAGAAAATTAATTTCATTTGTGCAATTGACAGCTCAAATATTGAAAAGAAGTCAAATTCAATTTTTTTTTTCTCGCTCTCTTTTCATAAAACTTTGTCTGTTTCTCTGTTTTTGTGTTTTGCAGTTGACGCTCAGTGTGAGGTTAAACTATTGCATACAGACTGACTGTGAAATCAGTTTCATTGTCTCCCACTATTGATTTGTAATGCTATAGATAAAGCAAAATGAAGAATGACACAATATGATGTGCAAAGAATTGTGTCCATACAGCACAGAGCAGAAAGGAAATATGCCTTTTTAGTTCAAAACATTGCTATTGATTTGTGGGCTGTGTCGTGTCAATAAAGAAGGTTTGTAAATGTCGATTGTCATCGTTGACACCACAGGAAGAACTTTTTATTGATATCAATATGTGTGTGGTTCATTTTATTGTAAAAATTATTATTTGTTTGGTCAGAAATAGCTATAGTTATGAGAAAGCAAATTTTTCCATGTTCAAGGTTAAATAAAGAATTATTTACTGTTTGAACAGTTGCTTTTATAATCATTGTTTGAAAAAATACAAATTTTTACATTTTACAATAATACTTTTTGTATTAAATCTCTCTAAAATAACTTCTTGCGAAAAATACCATGAGAAGATGTTACAAATAGATATTATTTCCAAAGCGAAAAAATAGTATAAAAAATCTAACAAAATCAAGCCAAAGACACTCTGATTAATCGGCGACTTTGCTATTAATCGGAGAGTCTTCGCCTTGAACAAAATATAAAATTTTCTTGATAGTTTCATACCAATTTTAGAAATTTTAATGTTTTGGCTTTTTAGAGTTATTTTTCCTTGGATATTTTTTTTATCTTTACATGACGATAAAATTTTACTTCTTCCGATACCAGCTTAACTGTATTCTGACTTTTTCAGATGTCATTTATAAAGAATTACAGGAACTTAAATGAAATATGTGCATACATCAAATTTTAGGCTTGCAAAAATTCATGATCTTCATGATATTTATAAAAAATAAGATCAACTGCGTTTCAGTTTTACCAATAGCAATGAATAAATTTCAACAATATTATTAGCATTGTGTAACAAACATCAAATAATGACAAAGA
>JACWBX010002519.1:3912-33396 GCA_014622435.1 Polypedilum pembai | reverse complement strand
TTTATTGGCACAAACTTTATGCCAGTTAAAAAACTTTTTTCTCAGTTAAGAAAATAAAACGACTTTTTGAAGTAAAGTGTTTAATTTTAAGTTATTTTTTAATCATGGCCACTATAAGATAAAAAGCAAAAAACGGCATCATTACTAAAAATTTTATTTAAATTTTATAGTATATATTATATATTTTTGAAAAGCTCATAAAATGAAGATTATGAATCAGAAAAAAGTTTTTAAAAAATATCAATTTTAGCTGCTTAAACACCAAAAACTTTTTGCTTCGAAATGTAAACAAAATAAAAAACATAAATTCCAGTAAAATTTTAAAATTGCAGAAAATTATTTTTAATTCCATTGAAAACATCTTTAAGCAAGTTGTAATGTGATATGAAAACTATGATTGACTGAGTTCTGAGCTGCCTTGGTGGGTCAGTGGTTAAACGCTGGCTTACCAAGCTGAGGGTTCTGGATTCGAATCCCGAGGTGGAAGTTTTGAGGATTCTGAGTTTTCAGCTTTTTTTCACGCTTAGAACTAACTGTGTGACAGAATATGCTTTAAATTCGAGCAGTCACATACAACGCCCTACGCTTCACAATGGAGTAACAGGAAATCATCATCTTCATGATTGACTAAAGAAAAGTATATTTTGGCCATTTTTCATAAGAGAAATATCAATGAGAGCAAGTTTGAGCAAGAAAATATTTATGATAATTTAAAGTTCATTTTTTCTTTCATGTGTCAACATAATTTTTATTTGCAGAAAGGTGCAGGTTTAGGTGTATTGATCCTCTAAAATAGAAGGTATTTTGGAAATAGTTATCTTTTCAATTTTAGATGGCGCTATATTGCTCATTTTGAAAACAGAATCTGATGAATTATTTAAAGAAATCAAGTGAAAATTGACTTTAAATTGTATGAAGTACAGATTATTAACTTTTGAAGTTCTTATGCTTTACGAGTCATTTTTTTTTTAAATTTTTCGTTTTGATTTTTAAGTTTTTGGAAATTCATTCTTAAAAGAAAACTACATTTATAGTTTTATAGTACTGAAATTATCATTTTCATAAATAATTATTGATTTTCAATCAACATAAGCCATTTTCATAATAAATGCCGTTTTTCTGTATTTTATCCCATTGCGCGCATGGTAAGGAACCTTTAACGCTAATAGTTTATTCTTCTTAAATCTTGATCATCTTCATAGCTGAAATTCTTGCTTCTAAAAATTGAAGCAATAAAGAAATTTTCAATCTCATCAAGAGTATTATAACAAATCTTGTTCATTCCGCAAATTCAGTAATAGCAATAGAGCTTTATCCCCATAACTATCATTAACGAGCTTAAGGCAGCAAGTGATGCTTTGCTATAATAGTTAAGTCTAAATCCCCAACATAGCTATATACTAATGATCCATTATCCATAAACTCCTAATATAAAAGATTAAAAAAATTATTCTCCCTTCAAAGTCACTGTCTGCAGCTTTAGCCTTTTGTTGTTTTAATCTCCCCTTCTTTCTCTCTCTCCCACTCTTATAATGTAAAAGAGCTGAGCTGATGTCAAAAAGTGTTCGCATGAGAGTCGAGCAGGATGTGTATGTATGCATGAGTAGATTAATTCCAAATGAATGCAAATATTTTATGAAGTAAGAGAAAAGAGAGACCGTAGATGTTTGCAGATAAATGAGAAAAAGGATTGTATGAATGGTCATTATTATTACTTTTTGGATAATATCAGACAAGAGTTACGGTTTGTTTATTAATGAAGCAGCTTTCAAATTTTGTTAAGTGAGATTTTTCTGACACTCGAAATAATGAGAATGATGTTGCAGATAAACTAAATAAAACTAAATCGAAATCGAAATTTCCTTCCAAATCTTTAAAATTCCGACAAAATATACAAAAATGCCTAATGAAAATTTTACCTCTCTGCATAAAGTTTATAATCTGCTCATATTGTAAGTACACATGTAGAAATACCTCCTAAAACTTTAATGATGATACTCTTTAAGCATCTTTTCCCAAACGAATCTTAGTAGTAATAACGATAAAATATAATTTTATATTGAAACGATGATGATGCATGATTTTATCGTCTATCATGAAATGCTTGAAAAATTTATGACTTCTTCGCTCAAATCACTTTTTTCCTCGAATACTTCAACATAAATAAAGTTGCGGTAGTCTTTTACACATGCAGTCATTACTGTGATGAGAAAATGCTTTTGGTTATTCATCTAAAGCTTTTTCATTCATACTTTGTCTTAATTTATCTAGTGAACTGAAAAAGGCTCACGGAAAAGTTATCAATTTTGTTTGGTGCAACATGCAAGCTTTTATAACTTTAACATTGTTTTCAATTATATGTATTATATTGGCAAATGGAAAAAGTTTATATTGTTCATTGTGTTATCAAAAACTATTCACTAAACATCATGGACAAACGCAAAAATGGTATAAAAATTTATCACAAAATGAAAAAACAAAGAACTTTTTATGCATAATTAATGAATTTCGTATACACACGTGTGGAGAAAATGAAGTAAGAAAATTTATTTGAATTTTTAATACTGAAACATTCACACATTCATGTGAAATTTGATGGTTATTGTAATGATGATGATGCAAGCTGATGCTTTCAATTTTATTTGAAATTGAGATGATGAAATTAAAAGAGTGAGAATTGAGTTCAAATATCCTGAATTTTTTTTGTTGATTTTTTCGTTTTTTTAATCACCAAAGTAAAGCCTTTTTATTAATTCATTTCATCAGCTACCACACATAAAATCCATTAAATTTTTTAATCAATAAATCTTCACACAATACCGCCATTATGCCTCGTATTTTATGCGAATTTATGCATTGAATATTCTTTTTTATTTCATATAATAGCATTTGAAACGTATCAACGGAATAAAATTAAATAAAAGAAAATAAATGAGAAGAATTCATTATATTTTTATGTTTCACTCAGCAACAAATGTGGATGTGTGTATTGCAATTTATAATCTTTTTTTCTTTCTATCTCGATGTAGTACTTGTATGTTGCAAAAAAAATTATATTTCATGAGATAACGCTCATAAAAATGCATTTTGTGCTTTTATGATGGATCAACGAAAAAAAATTATTTTTTTTATTCACTAACCGAAGCAAAATGATCTCGTGTTATCAATAAAAAAATATTTATTTTTCATAACAGTAATACGAGCGCAAAAGAAAGAGAAAGAGAGAGAAAGATAGATTTTCCATTTTGTTTCATAAAAAGCGTAAAAGATCGATGTTTGTGCAGTTCACTGAATTCGTTTGAAGAGCTTTGTCTGTATTGAAATGGAATGTTTGCATTAGATGTGACATCTCGTGTCGTTTACCTGATTTATAGACATTTGATACTGTCTGTTTTTGAGTGTTTGACAAGGTAAAATAATACTCAGTACACAATAGTGTCTATTGATGACTTCACTTGATATGAAGGCTTTGAATATTTTATGGAAATAATGTGCTAGTGTGATTTTTAATGATTGATGGAATTTTTTATGAAATTCAAATGAAAATTCATCAGTTTTTTTCTTTAATGAATTAAAAAAAATTGTTAAATATTTCAACAAAATAAACAAAATTATCTAATGTCGAATTTAAATTAGCATATTCTCTTGCTTGGAGAAAATAAATCACGGAAATGAAAGCAAAAAATTGCAGTAAAAATTCCAATGAATAAAAAATTGATGAAAGTCACTGCCACGGATCAGTTGACTTTAGCGCATTTTTAGCCGATTACAAAATAAAAGAATTGATTTATGTTTTAAACCTGGTAATTTAGACAGAAAAAGTGATTGTTGGAATTTCGAAAGATTTTATGAAAATGTTCATAGTCACCTTTTTTCGAAAACATAAATTAGAAATTTCATTCTTCATTCTCTTGGTATTATCAATCGAGAATTCTGTCCGTTAAGATTTGAAAATTTTATTGTGTTTTGCACACCCATTTTCATTATTTCGAACATTTTCGAATTTTCAAAACCGCGTTTTCGAAAATAATTTTTGTAAAGAAAATTAATTTATCAATATTTCAAAGCGAAATACTATAAAATGAAGTCTGATTCATGAACAAAACAACATGTATTACTGCAAGAAATATTATTTTTCAATTGAACAATAAGAATTAAAATTTTTTTCAAAATTACTTTTACCAAACTTTTGAAAATTCAAATGATTTCGAAAACTCGTAGTTGCATACCACTAGACTTTCGGAATTCCCTAACGGTCCGATTGATAATACCAAGTTCATTCTGCTTTTTAGTTATTTTTAAGTGAAATATTGATTAGTATCAAAAATATAAACAAAAAAATGTCAACTTTAAGTTGAAATTTCTCTTTAATTACGTATTCAAAAATCATTAACTGTTCGAGTGTTTTATAGTTTGGAACATGCTCTATCGAATGTATAGTTTAAAATTTTAGAATCACTGTGCACAAATAACAAACCATAATGAATAAAATTGAACAATTTTTAAAGATCATGCACTAGGGATTCATGTTTCAAAATTCGCTTCTGAAATGTTTTGTTTGCATTTCATGACTTTTGAAGTTTTTGATCAACATCATGCTGAGGCACCATTGATCGGCACGCATTGGCTTGTGGTCGTCACTATTCCAATATATTTTAATGTCATCGTGATCTACGCGTCAAAACATTTCCAACGATAGGTTATGCCTCTGTGTTTATAAAATTGAGTTCAGAAGAAATAAATTGGCGTTAACTCATTTTTATGATGAAACCTATTTAAAAAGGTATAGACCACCTCGAGCATTTGAGCGCCTCTGTGACCGCGAGGTTCATGCGCTTGATCTGAAGAACAGCGTAATTACTGGTTCGGATTTGAGTCCAAGCTGCGCTTTCTTTCAGAAATTTTTTTAGAAGTTTAGATACTTCGGCTGCTCAAGTGCTCTCGGAACGGACTTGAAAAGGTAACGTCCCTCATGATAGTGATAGTTTGGCTGAGATACCGTAATGTTACAGAGAAGTGAGATATCATTGGTAAGGAGACTCTCCTCATTTGAAAAATCGCTAGTAGAAGTCATTTAATTTCTCTGTAAAAATTGCAATATATAGTCAACTCGATCATTCTCGTGAGCCAGGATTAGGTCACAACAGGCACTTCAGCCTACGTGCATCCTGTAAGTTAGCAATAAGTCCGCCTGGGAAAAACTATAATCCATCCATCCATAGACCACCTCTCTACGATTTTCTGTTCTGGAGTTATGAATCGGACGGACGGATAAAGTGGATGTATAAACGCTTTTTAAAAAAAAAATGCGTAAAAATTACTCTACTGCTATCAATTTCATTATAATTACATCCTTTTTAATGAAGCAATGAATGAAGCACCAATGTAAGGAGTGTGCTTTGTACGAATACTGAAAAGGAGCATCTTCCAATAACCTCAAATTGGAGGGAAATGTTTTTCAATTTAATAATAATTTCATGGCAATAAAAATGAATATAAAGTAATAAATCAGTACAAAAGAAAACATTTATAAGGAAAGGAGAAAGATTTTTTTCATAATAAAAAAGGGAAGAACCATTCATGATGATGATGGTGAAATACAGTATAAGAAAATCAGAAGAAGTAAAAATGTTTGCGGTTCATTTTTGTGAACGATAAGCAAAACAGAAGCAGTTATTAAAATTCATTCATGTTATAGAAATTGCTTTTTGAGCTTATGATGGAAAATAAATTTCTTTTACTAATTTTGAATGTGGTGTAAATATTTTGAGAATGTGTCTAGGACAATTCAGTTGCCGTATCATGTCGTTTGCATGTATAATCTTTGTAGGTCAGTTGCTGGCAAAAAATGCAAACACAGTCAGCCAAGATTCTTTTATAAATTCAAAGCATATTTTCTCTTTGGTTCAGCTTATATTACTCAATTTTTTTTTCTTTTTCAAGCTACTCATAAAAGAATATAAAGCAGAGATATAAGCGAGTAAAAAAGTTCATAAAATTGCTTATGTTGGGATTTTTGGTATAAAAGAAAGAAATCTTTACTCACACTCATTCTCTTGTCTAATTTGCATTTTATTCAAGAAACCGTAAAAATGGCAATTGAAGTGAAAAGATATCTACGAGGAATAAAAATGATAATTCTCATCTTTCTTTCTTCGCCAAAATACACACAGAGAAACAGATGAAGAGGAAGAGAAAGCGCGAAGGATAACGATGAAACTTTTTTCCTTGTTCTTCTTTTATTTTTTGTTGCCCTCGCAACTTGCTGCTGCTGCGTTCGTGTTTGTTAAGCGAGATGTTGAAAAGAAAAGAGAAACTAATTTCCATAATTTGAAATGGTAATGAGTCATGTATAATGAACTAATGAAATAGATTTTTATTGCAACTTTCCTTTTCTCTTTCTCGCGTGGTTTTCTACAAAGCAAAACCAAAGTAAGTGTATGTGTGAGAATGAGAGAAAAATTATGAAAATTTTTATAGTCGAATAGAGGGCAATAATGTGGTATATGTGGCTAAACTTTTTCGCCTGCTTTTTACTGATGAATAAAAGAAATATAAAAAATTATTATTACGAGAAAAAAGTGAACGGAAAATTTTTCCTTCTTTTATGTGCTCTTTCTTTCGTATTAATTATTTAATTTCAGAGGGAAAGCAAATCCTCTCATTGTGCTTTTAATTTTCTTTTATTGCGATCTTTTGTTGTGCAAAGAAAGAAAAGGAATGTTTTTATGGACTTGTTTCATTGATTGAGTGATTTGTTGATGAAAACGGATGTGGATTATCGATATATTTGTAAAACGTTTGCAATTGAAAAAATAACAAAACTTTTATGTGAAAAATAAAAAAATTAGATCAAATTGAAAATTTTTCTTCTTAAAATTAAGAAAGAAATTAATTGAAATGCACCAAGAAAAGACATCATTTGAAATAGCAAAATCACTTCATAAATATTCAGCTGTCACTCCCATAGCACACTCTCATTTAGTCATAACAATAATTTAATTAAAATCACATAGATAAAAAGTCGCTTCAATTTGCAAGCATAATGAGATGCTAAGCATTCTTCATTGGCTAAAGACATATGATAAATGAAGCAGATAAAAGAAAGAAGGAAAAAATTTAAATTCGATTGAAGAAAATTTTGCTGATTAACGAGAAGTGCTTAAAACAGCGTTTTTTTAAAAGTATTTGTCCCTACATCGTAGTGAATGAATATTCTTATCCTTCTTGTTACACAAAAAAGAGGGAAAAATGAAACAAAGTGGGCAGTAAAAAGCTTTTACGTGCCATTCTGTTTTATATTATCCACTCAATGGATCTTCCATTATGGATCATCATCTATACATATTCCCGCATGCTTGCTCTCTCCTCAAATGGTAGAGAATAAAAATGGAATCAAAAGCAAAGGAGCAGCAGCAACAGCAACAATACATAAATATTTAATGGCTGAACCTTTTAATAAATGCACTTTGATGAAAACAGAGCAAAAAAGTTTAATGTCCGCTCGCTTGCTGTTGCTCTTTTTACCAAGCACCACCAGCAGCTTAAACAGAGAGAAATTTTTATGATGCATTTACGTTTTTTATGTCTATAGATTATCATTTATACGCACAATGATTGTAATGATGTATGAGATTTAAGATAATTTCGTGCAGATGTTTGTTATTTATTTTAATGTACACGCGCAAGCAAAATATTATATGATATGAAGCAAGATTAGATTTTTTTTAGAAATTAAGAGCATAAAGACAAACAAAAGTGCTTAAATTTTATTAGCAACATTTTTTCTGGATGATAATTTAATTTTAATGGGAAAATAAATGTAATGTTTGTGTAAGTAGCAAAAGTAGAAATTTTTTATTAAGATATTTAGTGAAATTTTACTTTGATAATTTTAAAAAGAAGTTCGTATGAAGTTTCCTAATAAAATTTTACTCACAAGAGCTCAAGCAAATATTTTATGGCTTTCTCCCCACTTATAAGAAGTTTATGTTTCAATTTTTTCTTCTGTAAGTCCTTACTTGTTGTCTCAATTCCATATAGCTCTTTTCCCGAATAACCATTTACGGAAAGCGGAAAGCCTTTCCATGAAATTTTACATGAAAATAGAAAGTGCTTTATATATACATTAAACACATTCCGTTTGCTTGCAATATGGAAACAAAAACGAAAAACAAACAGGCTTTCTGAATACGACTTAAATTCTATTTACTTGCATATAATACAGTATGCCTTTTAAGAGATAAAAAATTGAAATATTTTAATTATTTTTTTTTGAAAATTAAAATTTATCATCAAAAATATTAGACTCATCAATAACACACTTACACATTAACAAAACTTTAATCCAATTATTCATCATAATTTGTACTTTAAACAGATGGTTTCCATTTTTAGCTAAATTTATTTTCCTTTTCCTTAGCTTAAAATCTTAATGTAAATTGCAGCTTTAGAGAAATTAAAAAAATGGAAAAATTAAAATGGATGATTATATAAAAAAATTTATCGTATTTTTTCGTAAAACTGAAATTTCGCTGAAATGTGCATTTCATAAATATCTATCTTGGTGATTGGAAAAATTTACAACTGAATACAATCTGCTGTACTTTAATTAACTATATACCTGCTCTAATCACCAATATAACATGCGCCCAACATTTTTCGTTTTTGATGTATCATGATGATCATAAAATTTGTCACTGCAATTCAAAAGAAGATTTCAAAGCAAGTAGAAAAATTTATTTTCTTCTTTTTAGTTGGCTAGAAAAACGTTGTTTTCAAAAGATTTTTGAAATTGTATCTTCATTTTTCCAAAATAAAAACAAAATTTTGCAATGTTTTCAAAATTATTTTTATCACTTTTTCAATTGACTTTTTACACTGCAAGCATTTTATTCTAAACAATTTGCTATACACTTGTAATAGGGCAATGAGTTTTCAAACTCAAATACAATGCTTAAAATCAACGAATACATAATATAAACAATGTTTAGTTGTTAAAAACCTTTAATTTGACTAAAAACTTATTTTCGAAAAGCGGCAATTAGTAACAAAAACAATTTTTCGAGTCAGTTTTTTTTGCAAAATTTCGCTTCATAACTTATTAAATCTCATTGTAAAAGAGTATTATTTGATAAGGAGTTGACTCTTTATCTTGTAAATTACTTTTCATAGCGTTTAAAAAACGGTTTCTAGGAGAAAATAGCGTTAATTAGTAACACAAAATCAGGGTTGGAATTCCGGTATTTTGCCGGTAGCCGCCATTACCGACACGACGATCTACCGTCACTGCCGGCATCTGCCGTAGTGCTGTAAACTGACTGCCAGCAGTCGCCATTGCCGGTACTCCGGCGAACGAAGCTCCGGCATCTGCCGTAGTGCCGGCATCGACAATGCCGGCGCTACGTTTTGCCGGCCGCCTTAGTTGCTCCGGCACCGTAGTGCCAACCCTGACACAAATTGCAATTTGTAGAATTCAAAAACGATTTGACAATTTCAAAAATTTTCGTTTACAAAATTAAGGAACAAGCTTTTGTGGAAATTTCCTTTACTATTCTCCATTATATGTCTTCCTAAAAATATTTAAACCAAAAAGCAGTTTAGTTATTCATCATTCATTGAGAATGTTTAGTTTAATTAGTGAGAAATTATAATCGAAAATTCTCAAACAAAAACAAGTAGGGAAAGAATTACAAAACGCATTTTTTCGAATTTCGCTCACTCAGAGAATTGCTCATTTAAAATTTGTAGAATTATGTAGACTCATTGAGAGATATATGAGAAATCAGCGAAAAATTGAAATTAAAAATTAAATTTGAATTTTCGAACAAAAATAAGTAAAGAGAAAACTGTAAAATTCATTTTTCTCGAAATCCCCTCATTTGAAGAATTGCCTATATTCAAAATAAAAAATTCAACGGTCAACATTTCGAGTGACACTACCTAGGCGTAAATTATTTGTTTTCGCTATTTGATTAAGTGTTTAACTCCCTGTATTAAAATATTAATTAAAACTTTTTTAAAAAAAAAATCACTATGCATACATTCTTTTGATTTTCTGTTCAAATTGGTTTTTTGGCATATTTAGACTGTTTTTCTAGCTCAAGCTTAATTATTCGAGTATATGTTAAGTTTATGGAAAATTTCTGTACAGAAACCTAATTGAAAAAAAATTCTATCATTTTGATAAAAATCGTAAAGAAATGAAATACTATAAATCTTGGCTCAGATTTTTACACTTTTTTAAATTATCTTTTTAAGTACTAGCTATATTTAAAGTTCGAGTTCATGATAGGATTCTCTATCAAAAACTACATCCTAAACAATTGCAAACATAAATATTTTCATTAAAAAAATCAAATTTAGTGAAAATTTTTGAGAAAAAAATGTCGAACTTTTCGTGGAGTCATTCTTATATGAAGATCTCATCTTGACGGAAAGCAAAAGTACACAACATGCTAGCTACTTTCCAGTTTTCGACTAGCTGATCTCTTTTCCGTTTACTTTTCGTTGGTTACCCAGGCTTTATTTTCTTATATACAAACACGACACCCATCGTGTTGATATAAATCATAAGAAATTATAAAGGAAGTTTTCTCTTACTTTTTGTGTCAGTAAATAGGTAACATAAAAGGCACTCATAAATAAAACTTCCTTTAGATGATGGATATCATACTTTAGAGACTCCATATCACTTTCTACCTTTTGAAAATTTATGTAGGTGCGTTCTGAGGGATTTTCCAATGAGAAAATAAATTTTTTCTTTTATACTAATTCTGTGATCAACATTCTACACTTTTTTGGTTCTGTATGAGTTTTCTTAAGGTGAAAGTTATCTCATCATTATCATTATGAGCTTTTGAATGTTAAATCAACTAAATTTTATCGTAAAAATATGATGAGGATTGAGTAAAACACTCATTTTACCATTAGTCTATCAAAAGTTAATCCTCTGACTCAATTTTAATTTTTCACGATAATCTTAACCTCAAAAAAGAGAAAAATTTTCTTCTCGGAAGAGTATTTTTTATTAAGTCCCAGTGTATTTCAACCATTATCTTTTCTTTTTCTTTAGTCTTAAAAACCATCGAAGCACACAAGTGGCATTTGTGCACAGAAAAAACCTCTGCAATCAAGAGGAAAACAGCAGCAAAATAAAAATAAAAGAGCGAAATGCTGTTTCAGGGGCAATTTTGTTTTAATTTATGACCCGCAATAACATTTAAAAGCAAACTGGACAGTAAAACAACTCGAAGAGACTGCTTTATGATTATGTTTTATGCTACTTTATGTTCCAGCAGTTGAAGAGAAGTAAAGAGGCTTTGTGGACTTGTTGAAATTTTTTTTATTTTGAAAAATCAGCCAGTTGCAAATCTTCAATTTTTTTTCCTGGTTTAAGCATCAATTTTATTACATAAGTAAAGTAGAAAAGCTGCATGAGCTCTACAACATATGCTTATCAATGGTTATAATAACAACAACTTCCTCCCTCTGACTTACATTTTCACATCAAGCTGAAATGCAATTTTCATCTACTCTTTCTCCAATATCATCAAGTCAGCCACAACACACAATGTGTATATACCAGAAATGAGAGAGAAGATTTCATTATCGGCTTTATATCTTTTCGTCGCTGTTGTGAATATATTGAGATGGAGAATTACATTCATGCCAATTTTGAAGGATTTTTGGAAGTAATATATGCACACGCTCATCATTGTTGTTTGCTTGTAAATTCTGAATCGAAAATTTTCTTCTCACAGTTCATTCTTCTTTCACTATTGTGTTACAGAAATTGAATTTTCTATCGATGATTGTCGTTTCAATTCAATATATGAGTGCTTTTATAATGAAATTTATACTTTTTTTTGCTTTTATTATTAAATTATGAAAGTTTTTCCCTCTTTCGTTTCATAATTGAACAATTACGAAGCGAGAGACAATAATATAATTGTTGAAATACGGCTGTTGAAAGGTAGGAAAAGGAAAAACTTTCTCTCTCTTATTCATCTCGAAAAACTTTTTTCAATTGATAAAAGAAATAAATTGCCATAGTGAGTTACAAAATTTGCTCTCTGCTTTTTTGCTTCAGAATCACACTTGAAAATTGCCATTGATTTTGTGATTTATGAATTAAATTATTGCCTGCCTGCTCTACAAATTTCTACTCTTTTCTTTCTTTTTTCGTCACTTTTGTTGAGAGCTCAATAAGAATGGCAAAATTTCCTGCTTTTCTGAGATTTGTAATCAATTATCGATAATAATAGCGTGTGTTGCTAAAGAAAACTTGTTCGTCATTCATACAAGCCATTCAGTACAAATTTCATCTCATTTCCAACTTTTTCTCGTATATGCCATTCATGCTGCTGGCTTTTATCATGTTATTATCGTTCAATAAGATTAGAATTAAGATTTTCAGCGGAAGTGAAATGAAAAAGTTTCTTATAACAGCTTCTATCCTTTTGTTTAGGACTTTCTGGTTAAATAATAAGTTAAGCATATTATTTCGAGATAGATTCAAGTGTGTTCACAATATGTTTAAGCTTTTCCGAATAGGCTACTCATGTAAGAATTATAGTGGCATATTCTTGATAAAATCCAAATTTTCTTAATCAACAAATTATTTCTATGAACAATTTCTTAATCCATCACATTGCCAATTATTGCGACAATACTTGCAGAAGACAAGAAAAACAATAAATACACATTTATTTTCATGGATTATTGATATTCTACTGTAGCACATACAACAAATTATTGACAAATATTTATCGATTATATTAATGTGTCTCATTCGCATTTTCCCCACTGATTGGTACCTGAGTAGCATCCAAGGAGAAGGAAAAATTTTATTACCTCATCATTTTGGTTTTTTTTGACATCACGTCCTATTGACATAAACATTTCCATCTTCTTCAACTTACTCCTGCCGAAAAAATGTCTTCTTCTCGACTCGTCATTCATGCAAGTGAGTAATAAAAATTTTCTTCTCCATTGTTGATTAAAATCACGTAACAATGTGAAATGACATCTCATTGAAGTTTTGTGGCATAATAAAAGTGATGCTTTCACAATTTCTTCTTCTTGATACTCTAATGTGTCAATTATTTGCAAATGATTTGGATTCTTACTTTTGGGAGCTTAATTCACAATGGTGTGAGTGAAAGGACACTTTTAGATTGATTGATAGAGGGAAAAGATACTTTTGATGTTCTTATGACTTTGTGATAATAATGAAGATGAAATTGTTTACTTTTGTGAAGAATTTTTGATCAAATGACGTCAAGTAGTAATTTGTTTGCTCATATTTGGATAATTCTAATGAGTATTACTTCAAATCCATTCAATTTATCTTAATCCTATTGTAATGTTTTCTTTTGAAAGGTCAAAAATATAAATTGCTTTTTTGCAATTCGCTATTTCTATTTCATCATATCAAAACCTTAAACCAAGTGACTAATAAGATTTTTCAGTGATTGATTTCAATTGTCTTATCAGATTTAAAATGATACAGAGAGTGAAAAAGACATCGTAAAAATATTGGGACAATTCTTCGAGTGGCAAAATTTTCCATAAGTCTCCACTTTTTATTTTTCTCTTTACCTTTATTTTTTCATGAAAGATTGGCTTTACTTCTCTCTAGCTCTTCATGGGAAAAAGATTTTCACCAATGGTTTTCGGTATTTGAAAGCTCTAATAAATATCTCGAAACGATTTTGGATTAAGATTTTTAGAACAAGCCGTTTCAAAGTTATGAAGTTATGAATATTTTGAGAAAAATGAAATTTGCAATTTTTTCAATTGTTCTGTGTTTAAGCTCACAGATAAAAATCAATATTTAAAGAATAGTTATGAATAATTATTGCTCATTTATCTATTTTAATTCTAATTTCCAACATTTTAAGACATTTCGCATCGAGATTGAACAAAAATTAAGGATTTAAGAGCCAAAAAACTTGATTTTTCAAGTAAAAAATTAGTTATTGCTTGCTTTATCAGCCTCTAACTCCGTCAAGCTTTGCTCGATTGAGGTGATTTAAACCTTGTTAGATAGATATTGAAGAGAACTAATGAAAAATTGAGGCAAGTTTGGTGGCAAATTTTCAAAGTGGAATCGATCAAAGTCAAAAATTGACCTTAAAATTGTCAAAATAAAATGGGTAAAAAATTCAAGTTGCTGTTTTCAACTAAAAATCAGAGTCCAAAATTGTTTGACATTTTAGTTGCAAATAACTCAATTTAACTAAATTTTATTCGATTAAATATTTCAACTAAAAATCAACTAAAATTAAGTTGACTAAAAGTAAAATATTATTTGACTTAATTTTAGTTGATTTTTGGTTGAAATATTTAATCGAATAAAATCTAGTTGCAATTTTAGTAAATCGCAAACAATTTCGGACTCTGCTAAAAAATAACTGTTTTAGGTAAATTTGGATCAGAAAAAATGAAAAACGCAAAACTTTTCAAAGATTTTCTCAATTTGAGTTCAATCGGTTAAAATTAACCTGATTTAGAGAGGTTTGAATGAAGTCAAAAATCTTAAAAATTTTAAGCTTTGCTTAAACACAAAAATAACAATTTCTCGAGAACGGTAGCACCTAAAAGCAAAAAATTTTACATTTAGATTTTGCTCGGGGTATTTTGCAAAAATAGTTTTTGAGAAAAAACAAAAATTACTAAAATTGCAAAAAAACTATAAAATTTTCAAAACTGTTTTCCCAAGTGTCTTCCTCTTTCTTAAAGAATTTCCATTTTGCAGCAACAAAACAAATTTTGCACACATACCGCAAATACTTTACATTGCAGGCAAAAAAAGATAACAATGTTCATTAACAAGCAAAAAACTTTTACTTTTCTTCAACATGCAAATGTAAGGAAACAGAAACAAGAGAAGAAAATTTCAATCTTATTCCATGTTTTCCGACTCTTTCCACTTCATTCACTTTTACTTTACCGTCTCCTTTTAGCTGTCGCGCACAAATAATCATGCCTCCTTACACAGAGTAGCAAGTAGAAAAGAGATTATGTACTAACGCATTTTGTTTTATGTCGTGGAATAATTAATGAACTAAATTATTCATGAGATCGTTTGTTGAATGAAAATTTGGAGAAGAGCAAATGAGTCTAAGATAGAGAGAAAACTGGAAACACAAAACTTTCATGCGTTACATAATAATAAAAATGAACAAAAAAGAAAAAGAAAAAAGTTTTTATGCCTTCTTTTGAAATGGCCTCAAAATCTTCTTTACACCTCATTAAAAATTAATAGTCAGGCGGGTGAGAATGTATGTATATGAAGATGCGAAAATAGGCGGGTGTGTGGAAATTAGAAATAAACATACCACAAAGATAACAATGATTGGATGAATTTTACGATCATGTTGCTGAACTACACACCTAACGCTGCTGAGAAATGGCTTTTTTGGCAACGACGCAATAAATTCGTTCAACATGTGAGTTCTTTATTAAATTCCATAAATTGCTACATTATCAGGCCTCATTTCGACTCATTTAACAATGTCTCGCTAGTTCGAGTGGCTATAAATTTATGACTCACTTCAAAATAATTGAATTGATTGAGAAAAAGAACATATATTCAACTGAAAACAATTTGTCTTTCGTCCTTTCTATTGCGCCGTTAATTTATTGCTTTTTTATGATGCTTATTATTCAGACTTTGCTTTAATCCTCATCCATTTGACATGAATCCGCTCTCTCACTTTTCTCTCGACAAAATGACTACGACAAAAATTCGTAATTAATTGTAAAAAGAAAAATTGCGAATCTCTTTTAATTATTATCGTTGAAGCTTTTTGGCCCTTTTTTTTCTTTTTCGGAATCTCTTTTGGTACTGCCATATGTTACATACATACTTGCGTTACAAAACTCATGAAATATCGTATTCAATTAATAGCAGTGTGCGTAATTAGGCTCAAAATAAAAGAGAGTGAGAGAGAGAGGAAGCGAGTGAAGATGGTTATTTGTTATGTGATGAAAGGAGAAAAGGAAACAAGCACATACCATTCATGAATGCTCCCAAAAAACACAGAGCATTGAAGGACACATCTCGCATGTGTTACTGTTGGAATTTTTATTGAATAACGCTCGAGTAAATCGATATTATGCTGAGTGTAATATGGAAATGTTCTTGTTCTCGTCTGTAACATATTGAATTATTGGTGAGTGCTGATGCATTTAATTAAGGATAGAGAAATGAGAAATTACGTGCACGATGATTGATTTAATTAATTTGTTCTCTTTCTTGCTCTTTTTATAAGTACAGAGCAATTCTCTGAATGATTTTTTTCTACAAAAGTCTCTACTTTTTTGTTATTATTATTATTATTACCATACTTTTTTACTTCGATGCTCAGCAACCGAAGTATTGCTTTTGTTGATTTAAAAAAACCTGTTTTTCGCATTTCTCTTTAAAATTCTGCATGAAAACATGTAAACATCTAGTATAAAAATTATTCCATTTGAATTCCACGTCGAACAATAAACCGTATGAAAATTAGCCACTCCTGGACCGAGTTATGCCCTAAAAACTGTGGTGGGCCGTCTGTATATTCGTATGTCAGCTGGATGCTGGTCACAGATTAAATTTTTCTTCAAAATGTTTGCAGATTCGTAATCAGCGACCCATGGACTGCAAGCACTAGGGCATGTAAAAAATTGAACTTTATTTTTATAATATGAGGAGGAATAGCATATCGTTGGAAAAGTCTTGACGCTTAAAACACTTTGTGTTATAATGCCGATCATAGGCCAGTACAAGCCGATGAATAGTAGTGCATGGTGATCCAACATGATGTTGGTCAAAAAGTTTTCAAATGTAAACCGTTTTAAAAGTCTTGACGCGTACAGCACGATAAAATAAACATTTTCCGGGATAGTGCACGGCAGTCAATGGTGGTCCTGCATGATGTTTAAAAACTTTCTAAATGTCATAAAATGTAAGGGAAAATGTCAGAAGAGCATTTTTTGAGTGAAGCTCGTATTGCTGCTTATGACACTGTTCTGTTACGCCAGTGCCATCGAAGCTCGTACTTTTTATATGATTCGACCATAGGGCGAGCATATTAGGTTGAGCGGAATTCATCGTTTGACGAATTCAAACGTTCAACAACTTACTACACTGATCTGTAACTTAACAATTAACCTTTACATAATCACATAGTTTATAAGAAAAGACATTGTATAAAAAATCGATTCGAGTTATGCTTGGGGCTAAGTATATCTAACCTAACATAATGCAATAAACATCATTTATTTTAGATTACAATATAACAAGTCACCAAATGCGAGCAAAGCATTTATTGCTACTTGTGGCTTGATACTACGTAACAATGTGAAATTCTGAAAGAAAACTTGTTTTATGCAGTCCAATTGACAAATTTTTTAAGTGTTAGAAAAGAAAATACGGAGACACTTGGCACCGAAATACTCTTGAAAAGTTCTGAAAGGGCGCATCTTACAATTAAAATCTAGTGTATAATGATGCGTTCCACATTTTTATAGTGTTAAATGTTAACACATAATTAAGTATGTAGTGTACGACTAAAATTATAAAATTAAACAATCAAATGTAACTTTCACCATAAAGACTTCAGAAGAAAAGAGCGAGTCTAAAAGCTTATTTTCTACTTTTTAGTTCGCTTCAATAAAAGTGTGATTTTTAATTTTTAAATTATATAATATTATTTTTTAGTTTTAAAAATAGAATGAAATTAAATGCGAAGCAAATTAAAAGTGTAGCCTTTCACACTTGAATACTACATAATAGTTGTGAATCTCAGTAATAGAAAGATTTTCACACATTTCATATTAAACCGTGATTGATATAGTCTTTCTGTTGAAGTTTTCACAAGTCTTCTATAAAATTAATTGTTCAATCAATAACTTCTTGGTCTAAAAACTCGATGCTCGACGATTCGAATCTTGATTTTTCATTTGTCTGGCCATATACGAGTTTCGTATATGAAAATCGAGTAATAAGAGAATATTAAGTGTGCGAAACATCCACAGACAGTCGAGGTGAAATTAATAAAAACTGTGATAATAAAATTTATAATTTTGTAATTTTTGAGAAAAAATCTTTCAAAGTTGACGTACAAAAAACGGCCAAATTTTAGGAAACCATCCGATATCTAAAATATTTTCAAATAAAGTACATGAGTTTTATTCATCTTGCTCGAGTGTAATTTAATCACAAATCATGTACACACTCAAGCATATCAAAAGTTCATAATATTGAAATCACCATGAAAACCAATTTCATTACAAGACAAAAAGATGCTTTTCAAAAGATGTCGTAAAGGATCTTCATCATCATCATAATCATAATACATGAGATGGTCAGATAACCATCAAAAATAAATAAATATCAGCCATTTGTATTGTTTGTGAATGTCCAAAAGAAAAGAAAAGAAAAGGAAAATGATAAACTTCAGTTTTTCCGGATGAATGAAAAGTCTTGCCTTCCTAAAGTAGATAAAAGCAAACATGATAGGTTGCATGATGTAGGAAAAGTAGCTTCCATTATGATAATAAAACCAAATCACGGTCAAATATTGAGTAATGTGTTCTGGAGCATAAGGAAGCATAAGATGAACGTAATTTAATGCTAGTTGATTCAATTTCTTGTAGATGTTCATGTGTGCGGCCGATTGGCCATTTGAATATAATGGAAAATGATAATAATGAAAAGTAAGCAATGATTCTGAACGAGTTATGGAATAACAAAAATTGCAAACGATATCCAAACCTAAAAAAATTAGTGAAGATAAATTTATGTTGCAGAATAATTTACGAGAATCATTTATTGTACGACAAACCATTCTCCCAAATACTATGGTTGGTAAGAAATGCTAAAGACACCCGACACGTGTATATGTGTAGGAGCAAAACCCTTCACTCATTCTCAATTTGAAAGCATGAGTGAGATGAAGGAAAAGTTAATTAATTATTCATTCAACTTTTTGTGCATGTGTGTATGTCTGCTCACACAATTGCTGCCACTTCACTTTGGAGATGAGAGGAGAAATAAATTGAGTCATGAATGAATATTGCACATGAAGACATTAGACTACTCCCTCATATTGAGGATAATATATTCATTGCAATGTAAAATTAATTATCTCTCTTACTCAACCCGGGTTTCTGTTCCTGCTGATAATACTCCTTGCTCACTCACTTAATAAAAGTTGTATGATAATAACGTAAGATTCTAATTTTATGCTCAATCTTTGTTTCTACAAATGAAGAAAAAGCAGCAAGTATCTTCATCATATAAATCGAAAATCACAAAAAAATTATTCGTCACGGACGATTTTTGATTGTCTAATTCCTGGAATAAAAAAGACATAGAAAAGAAGTTAATGTATTATTCTGTAAATGAGACATTAACATCGAAGATTAATTTTGTTGATAAAAAGTCATATCAGTTCAAAATCGATTTTGTGACGAATAATTTTCGTGAAATGGAGGTATCAGTTTCGGAAAACTGTGATTTTTCTTCAACTACTTTATCAATCTTGAATATATTTTATTTGGCTAAAAGCTAGAGAATTTCTATACATTTTGTATGTACATTGAATTGAAATCAATTAGATTTTAATACATCAAATGAAAGTTTGATTCAAGCGATTCTCTTTTTATGGCATAACTCATTTTTAATGAATTGTAAAGAATATATTAAGAAAATTGGTCATTTTCATTACTTCAGTTTTTGTATTATGATTTCGGTGCAATTCTCAATCTGCAATGATTTCGATTAAAATTATCAAAGATTTCAAGAAAAATTTTATTTGTTGCTATTTTTAAAATGAGCAAAATTTTGAGCAACAATTCTAAAAAATTGTTTTCCTTTAATTATACTCTAATCAAAGCAATGATAGAGTCATGATCGAAGTACGAAATGATCATTTATTCGTAAAAGAATCGAATAAAACATTGCATGATAATAAAGAAAGCGGTTATAAGAAATCTGAAAAATTTTCATAAAAATGAGCAACAACAATAAAAGTTCCCGTTTTTTTGCGATTGCCCATATACATACCTGTTTTTGAAAATGTCTTACACAATCCACAAACTTTTCTCCTCACCTCCTTTCTTCACACATTGTGATAACAACATTGTTATGCACTTAAATACATTTCACATGTTCATGGAATTTTAAGACATGAGAGAAAAGGGTGGTAGTGGTGGAGGCAGAAAAATTGTTGAATTTCTTAAATGTTTCAATTAAAACTATAAGGAAATGAATGAACATAAACTTTATAGGACTTTTCATTACTGTAAAACAGTAACAGTAAAACAGCTGTTTTTTAGTCAAAAAATAGAAAGTAGTGTACGGTTGTTTTTTACGAAGCTGTTTTCAATGTTTTTAACGGATTTTTCTCAAGCAAAAACTATAAAAAATATCAAATTTTTGTTCTTAGTCACCTTTCAACAAGGCCTAAGAACTCTTTTGATATTTTTTGATATTTCGCATCAAGATACTTTTGATTTTCGAAAAATAAAAATTTTTTGAAAGAGTTTTTTACTAAAAGAGCTACAGTTTAAAAACAGTAACACCATATCATGTAGTCTTTTTAGATTTTTATTCTTTGAGCTTGTCGCATTCTTTTAAGCTATTAAATTATTTTTATTTTCGAATCTCAAGCTATTTTTTTTTTAAAACTAATATTTAGGATAGGGTTACTTGAATTACAGCAAATAACAAAAACAAAAATGGATTGAAAATATAAATTTGGCCAAAATTTTTTAATTTCTCAAAAAATTAGTTATCAGATGTTTTTTGAAAATAAAAACAGTAACAGCAGTTTTTTTTTTGGAAAACCCTATAAATTTTAAGTGTCAATTTGGATTTTTCTTTTCTATTATTTTAAAAATATTTCTATGCACAAATCATGAAAATAATGAATTTTTAAATTGTATGACTTCAAGTGATAGATCTTTTCTATTTATTAACAACAATAAGTCACACTTAAATAAATTCCATTTCTTTTTCATCAAACCGCAACCCCATTTATCACTTCTTATTCTTGTGAAAAATAAAAAAGAAAAACAAACAAACATGTATGGAATGAAAGCGGCAACTGACATAATCAGATTATGCAAAAAGTGGAAAAGTTGTCGAAAACAGTCTGATTTTATTATTCTCATTCTACTCGTGTGCATGGAGCTGTGAAAGAGATTTATGTAATGTCAGAATTATTGAAGTTTATTATTGAGGATGTTACTACTCACTGTTATAGTTCCAAAATATTAGTAGGAGAAAGAATTTTACTAAGAAGATATTTATGAAAGTTCTTTATGTCATGAAATTTCATTTTCTCTCCGTCTGCACCTTGTGTATAGTCATAATCTTGTTACATCGTTTGATGCGCTTTCTTAATGTCTTTATTTGCCAACGTTATTATAACTTCTTATGTCAGCTTTGAGAACTGGGCAAAGAACGGGAAGACAAGCTAAATGTGATCCTTGTTTATTGGCATGAGCTGGAGTTTGTTTGTTTATTGTACGTTACATTGATAAGTTTTCTTTCTTAGTCATCATTGTCGTTGTGTGTTGACTTCAAAGACTCCCTCGAGGGCACTTCTCAGTTGAAGAAAATTTAAATTGAATTTCCGTCTCTGTTGTTGCTATTATTTGAGCTTATTCCCATAAGCATGTAGTCACATACACATATACATTGGACGTGAAGAAGAAAGGAAGGAAATTCAATAAAAAAGGGATAAAGCGAGTTTTTTCTTTGTCAATAAGGATATTTTTCAATTCTCCCCCCAAAATAACACAACAATTTTTCTTTATAATGAATGTGCTATTTGAAATTGAACATAAATTATCAATAATTTTTATCAATTTCAACATCAATGTGCGTATCATCGTCTATATTAGGGACACATTTTTGTTAATGTTATGCTATAACGAATTTTATATGTATATCGTTTTGATATATTATTAATAAGCATGTATGTACGCCCACGACTGCTGTAAAGCTATTGTGAAAGCAACAGAGAACGATCAGTTCATTTTATTGAATTTTTTTCTGTGCCAGTTCGATAATTGAATTTACTGTACTGCTACTGCTGCTGGTAGTGTATTGAATATTGAAGTGGACTTTTTATTTATTTTGTTTATTGAAATTGTTGCTAAATGGACGTGTTTTATGTATGTCGTTATGGATTTGAGTGGATAATGGTTTCCTTATTGTTGTGTAGGACGAAACCTGTAATTGAATGAGCATTATTGAGATAAATTGCATAGCTCATGAACACTCTGAGATTGATATTGATAGTGATTGTGCAAATTTCCATTCATTTCTAAATTCATTTACTCGCATTATTAAAAACTTTTCTCATCAATTTTCAGAATTTAAGTAGTTTACTAGAGAAAATTTACTATTAATAACTAAAGCTATTATGAATCCAATTTTAGAAAAATAGTGCATAGTCAGAAAACGTTTCACGTTTAACTAAAAATTAGTCGGTTAAGATCGACTTTAATCGAATAATCTTAGTTTTATAATTGAACAACATTAATTGAATAATTTTAGTTGAAGTTTTCTACATTAATTGAAATTTTATTTTTTTCAACTGAAAATCGATTAACATACTTCGTAATCTTCAATTCAAATTAGTCAATCAAAATTTTTCAATTGAATCAACTAAATTTTAGTTGATTAGTGATTTTTCTTTATTTAACTAATTAGTTGAATTATAGTTAGTTGAACTAAAAATTGAAACGGTTTCGGACTCTGAAATAGAGGCAATATTTTACAACTCAATTTATCTAATAAACTATCGCAAAACAAAAAGTTGTTCTTTGGCCAAAGGAGGAAACTTTTCTACTTAATAATCCTATTTTCCAATCATAATCATGATTATTAATTGCTGTAAAAATTTATCAGCTCATAAAATGAGTGGAAAATTTTTTATTGAAGTTTTTCACCCTTTTTACATTAATCATTGTATTTTTATGAGGTTCTTTAGATAACTGAACAAACAGAAGCAAAAGCGAATGGCAGTGCTAGTGGAGGAAAAGATAGAGTTATTAAAAAGGCATAACATCACGCAATGTACTTTTTTATGAATTTTTATGACTCTCGTTTGTAGTTTATTGTGTAGTGAAAGTTTTTCCTGTTAGATTTGTTTGGGAAATGATAATACTTTTTTTAAGCTAGAAATTAGTTGTTTGAGATTTTTATTGGATAAATATTTCATTTTTCTACCGTCTTCCCTCGATTATAAGAGCCGGCCTTCTTTTCGAACAAGGCCAATTTTTAAATTTCAATGTATATTTTCCATAATAAATCAAAAGTGAACAAAAAGCCCTTATATTCGAATGTAAGAGCCATCTCTTATAATAAAGGGAAGACGGTAGTTGAATTTTTAAAAAATGTAAAAAACTGCTATGGGTCAGAAAATAAAAATTTTCCCGAAGAATATTTGAGTATGTTGTCTTGTAGAGCATAATTGGACGATCTGTTTTTGTAAGATATAAATTTTTTAACTTTTATGCACTCACTTAAACTGATCTAGTTTAGCTAAATCTCAACCGATTGAAAAATTTATTTTAAATGATAGTATTTTGTATTATGTACATTTTGATACCAAACATATGCTACGTTTTCAAGATTCGTGAACACTAAATGCATGAGAATGCTTCTAAAACCCAATTTTCTCCCTTCGCCTTGATGGGTCAGTGGTAAGACGCTGGCCTAGCAAGCTGATGGTCCTGGATTCGAGTCCCGAGGTGGAAGCCTTGAGTATTCTGAATTTTCAGGTAGTTTTCACGCTCAGAATTTACTGCTATCGGATCGCAGTATAAAAGGTAAGGTCCACCGACGAATATTACGAGAACGTCAGGCTCATCCCCTGTCTTCATTAATCGTATCGTCGGAATGATGAATGACTCGTTGTGTGACGGAACACGCTTCAAATTGGAACAGTCACAAACAGCGCCCTACGCTTCACAGTGGAGTAACAGAAAATCATCAACACGTTATCGATGCTTTTCTACATTTTTTCAAATTTTTGCTCTTGAAATTGCGTATATTTTAGTTTTATGGAAGTACGTCGGAGAGTATTTTTCGAACTCAACCGATCGGGCTGAAATTTGGCATAATTATTCTACTAGTTATTAGTAAATTTTGTAGACCATTCTCGAATTTTGTCGGGCACTCTATCCTATGGTTCCAGGGGTCAACATGTTAGGCAAAAGTGGGTAATCTCCGACGTACTTTCTATTTTTCGAGTCGGAGACCTATCGTAATCTTGGTCATTTTCAACGTTTTAAAGCTTAAACCACATCTACGAATTGTGTCGAAATTTTGTGTAACACTAGTTTCTACTAAAAACATTTTTTTTCATACCGAGAATCGATATCATCCAACTCAATATATCGTACTTGAGACTTCCAACTCCAATCAAACGGCCATTACAACTCATAAACATATCCGATTTTAAAACGGATTTCAGACAGAATTTCTACGAATTAATACCAATCTAACGATGTATAACATGTATTATGTCGAACTCTGCATGAATTTTGTCGAGCTCAAAGTATCATGGTCGAATATCACCCAAAAAAATTTTTTAAATTTTATTGAATTTTGTTTAAAACTTTAAAAAACGAAAATTTTGAGAATTAATATTTCCAATTTTTTCACTATTTCTTTTTATGCTGGATCAACTGGTGAAGTGACTGAGATGCTTCCTTAAATGCTGATTGAAGATATTCATTACCACTGCTCTTCCTTAATTTTGCAGCAAGTGTTTCTTTATTAGTTAGTGCTTTTCGTACTTGATCACTAAACCAGAAAAGAAATCTTTCATTTATGAAAGTGTTGGAGTAACATGAGGTAGATTGTGTTATGGCTTGTTTTGTTATTTCTAACAGTTTTTTAGCTATTTGGTTTAAATCACTCGCAGGGGATGCATCATTGACTAAGTCATTAAATTTTTTTCTTAAGCATCATAATTGGTTTTGTAAATAGTTTTCATTTTCTTTTGTAAGAACAATGCTTGCGATGTTGGATATGGTGCTCAGTAATAAATCTACTCGGATTAATTCCACCAATAAGGTTCCGGAATAGCTCCACTCTTTTTTTTGGAATAATTCCATCTATAAAATATAGGTGGAGTTATTTCTGTCCCGGGACTGTATTAAATCCACTCCATAAGTAGATTAAAATTGTAAAATGCGTCTTTACAACCTTCTTTTTAACTTATTTTCGTGCCTGTCTGTCTGTTTGTTACGTACAAATTTTGCAACTCAATTTTCGACCGTTTAATGACTAGGTAGAGCTCTGAAACTTTATATCTAGCTCAGAACTCGATGACAATGCATTCAAAGTTGGCAAAGCAGGCACCTTCCAGCAAGCAATTTGTGCAGATCTTCCTAAGCAACTGCTTCCTTGGAAGGCAATGTCTGTCGGCAGCCCTGGCTTTCTAGAAGGTCGGCTTTTTTCAAAGCCAGGAAGCCAGGCAGCTAGTTAGGAAGCCAATGGCTGGTCGGCTGGCTGGACTCTTACTCGATAACGGTTAGTCGTAAAAAGATGATCGAGGGCTTTTTGGATGCGTAGGTAAGCCATCAAAAGAGATTTTTCAGTTTTCATGCCGGTACATGCCGATAGGGCATATACATGGGCTATAAATTTTTTTCATCAATAACGTTCAAAATTGTATAAAACGCCTAGAAATAATGTTACAAAAAAATTAGGACATAATGCGCAAGAGCATGCATTTCATGCACAAGGGTATGAACTTCGAAGATTCAAAATTTAAGAATACCCTAGTGCATGCACTTCTCTCACTAGAGCATAAACTTTGAAAAACTTCTAAAATATAGACGTATTTAATTAGATTTGATTTTTGGGCAGGTTGAGCTATTGCTAGCTCATAAGTCACTCATAAGTAGACTGATGCCCGTTGTGTCTTAATTCCAATCCCTGTCACCAGACACACTGTTCCCAGAGTATTCCTAACAATGAAGCCACTTGAGTGCGCATTTTTAGTTTTGCATGTATCATGATGTTCATAAAATCACTGTTTTCTTAGCAATCCAAAAGAAGATTTTAAAAGTTCTTAAATTGTATCTTTCGAGTTCTGCTCATTCGAAGAATTGGTCTTAAAAAAATTCTTCTTTTATTTCAACTCAGTGTCAAAAAAGAGAAGATTGCAATTTTTACAAAAAATCCTTTTGTCTTATCACATAATATACAATAATAATGCTCATTTCCCCTTGGATTTACTTCGACATCAACACAATTGACTCGAACATTTCTATTTTTCTGTTTGTTTAACTTTTTTTATATTCGCTACTGTCATGCTACAATATATATCGCAAAATGAGCGTACAGACGTATATAAAGTTTTAATTTTCTCAATAATTGAAACTGTCAGTGCAAGTGTTATGCTTTCATGCTGGATATCAAATTGTTTTGTAAAAAAAATACTTGAATATTACACCGACGAAAAAGAAATGACACTTTGACTGCTTTATTATTTCATATATATATATAGGCAAACGCAAAAAAAAATTATTCGTCACGGACAATTTTTGATTGTCTAATTCCTGGAATAAAAAAGACATAGAAAAGAAGTTAATGTATCATTCTGTAAATGAGACATTAACATCGAAGATAAATTTTGTTGATCAAAAGTCATATCAGTTCAAAATCGATTTTGTGACGAATAATTTTCGTGAAATGGAGGTATCAGTTTCGGAAAACTGCGATTTTTCTTCAACTACTTTATCAATCTTGAATATATTTTATTTGGCTAAAAGCTAGAGAATTTGTTTACATTTTGCATGTAAAATGATTTAAAATCAATTCTGTTTTTATTTCAAAAAAATCAAAATAAGTTGGAAAAGTTTAAAAATTAAAAAAATAGTGAATGATAGGAACTATTTGAATGCATCAAATGAAAATTTGATTCAAATGATTCTCTTTTTATGGCATAACTCAGTTTTAATGAATTGTAAAGAATTTTTGAAAAAGAAAATGCAGCTTATACATTCACTTTGTTCGGCTAGAATGTTAGAATGTTACTAGCCCCTGTAGCCATTGGCTACTTTAGTCAAAATCTACTGTAGAAAATAGCCAAAAACTACAAAGTAGATTCTGTTTTTACAACTCTGCTTGAACAAATTCAAGTCTCATGAAGTTAAGCAATGTCTTAGTAATTTTTTACTTAGATGGGTGACCGATTTTTCGCTTAGTGATTTTCGCAAATAATATAGCGAAATTTTTCAGAAAAAAATTCACCTAATTATTAGTGAATGTCACTACATTTTTAGTGAATAATTTACTAACTTCTAGTTTGACTGCAGTTTAATGTATGCTTATAGTTTGAAATTAAAAAATTCAATAGAATTTATGTATAAAACTTTACTTATTTTTTATTTAATTTTTTAGTAAAATTTTTTTTTATTATTATAAGTTATTGGTATTTCCACTAAATGCAAGATATTATGTGACTTTGCGTGAAAAAGAAAAACTTTACTTGATAATTAATTTCAATAAGAAGTTATTTTTTGAATTGAAAAAATTTTTAGCGCATTTCTGTTTACAACAATGCAGCTTATATCTTCACTTTGGCTGGCTGGCTGGATAGAGACTTGCGGTTTTTTGCTTTCGATTTGTACTAAAAAGTTATTGCGGCGACGCTTAGTTAAAAAGCTTTCACTTATTGCATTATTCGAGAAATTGCGAATTAAAATTTCAATATGGAGTTTAGTTCCAAAATTTGCCACTGAGGGCGCTGCAATTAGAAAAATCTTCCCGATTGCTAAGATTATTTTCGTCGCCGCATTTTTTCATTTCAAATTCAATTCAACCGTTATTTTTACATGAATAGTATCTGCTGTAATAAATGAAATCGAACATCTAAATCAATTTAAATTATTGTGGTACTTGAATAGTCCGAGATTACCGGATTTAATTTTCACAATTTCGATTATAAACAAATGCAAAGTTGACTACGATGAAAGATTTTTATTAATTTAAATTTTTTTGTGCCATTAGAAATTGTATTTAAAGAAATATCTGTAAACTTGCTTTGATTTTATACAGTCACAGCAGATCTAATTGTTGTAATCAAATTAAACAACTGATAACTAAACGTGAAATTATGCAATCAATTTTGTTTTAAAATTTTTATTTAAGGCAAAGCTTCTGTTTTAAAAATGAATTTAATAAATTTGTAATTTGCTAACGAACCCTGATCTGGGCGACAAAAATGCGCTAAAGTGCACCGATCCGCAATCGAGTACTTTCTATATCTTTTTGTCAAATTAATATTTTTGCGATGAAATAAAGCATAAAAATTGTCTTAAAGGGCTTCAAATAGGTTCCAGTTTTTCTTAATTTTGTTTCAATTTAACGGTACTCAAGGTTGTTCAGCCGAACGCATTGATTTTCAAATTCAAATTGCAAATTTAACATAAAAATTTCTATTGCACCCCCAAGATTATAACTTTTTTTGCTCGTTCTATTTTGTGTACGTGTAAACAGTTATTTCACACCTTTGTGCATGCAGTAATAAAATTGAAAAAAATAAGTGAAAATTAATGGCGTGTCTATAAAAAATGAGCAATATATAACTTTTTCAATGTTTTAAAAGTTAAATAAAAGTTCTATTTTATGATGAAAGCGGACAGATTTTTTCAGTTTTTAGTTGACTAATTTAATAAAAAACAGGGTGGTGAGGCGCGAGATCTCGAGCTGATAAAATAATTCAAGGTAAAAGAAGAAGAAAAAGTGAGCTACAAGTCATCAGAATCATCATGATCAAAAACTTCTCAAATGTCATGAAATGCAAAGAAAATATTTCAGAAGTAAATTTTGAGACATGAAACCCTAGTGCATACAGTTCTGTAAAAATTTTTATAATGTAGGGATGTTGCATATTGTTGGAAAGATCTTGACGCGAAAACTGCAATAGCACTGCCATCTTCCTTTGAATATAAGAGCCGGCTCTTATATTCGAAATTAAGCACATTTTTAAATTTTCACTTTTCCCGATTTTTGTTCTAATATAAGAACTTTCTAAGAAAAGAGCTTTTTTTGAAGAATTCGTTTAAGGAATTTTTTTGAAATTTCAAAAGTGAAAGATTTCGTTCTATTATTGTAGTACAGTAGCATTTTTGGGAATAAAGTCGATCAAAGGTTAATCGAAAAAGCGTAGATCTTTCGACGAAGTCACTAATTGCATTCGTCACTAATCTGTCATATTGATTAATCACCAACAGTGTGTGAGCATAGCTCGCATTGGTCATTAATCTGTCATTTTAACTGATCGACAACAGTGTGCGAGCGAAGCTTGTATTCATCACATCAGTGTAAGTGAAGTCCGTTCTTCTTATATGAACGTAGGTCGAACAAAATCAAACGTTGAAAAACTGAAACTTGTACTGTTACTTAAAACATTCATCTGTTACGCCAATGCGATTCATGTTTAATTTTTGATT
>JACWBX010002518.1:0-28435 GCA_014622435.1 Polypedilum pembai | reverse complement strand
AATTTCGAAAATTTCGGCAAATAAAATATTTTCGAAAAGGGGTGTGCAAATAAATTTGAAATAAAAAATTTAACGGTTAAAATTTCGAGTGACACTACCAGGAAACTAACGTATTTCCTGAAGAGTTTTACTTACTATTTCAATTTCAATTTACTCATTTAACGATCCCTAAAAAAAACTCTCTCATTGCTATTCATTGTCATCAAGCATGCATTTTTTCGCATTTGATGTATTTTTAATTGCCGCTTGAATGAATGAGTGAATCGAGCGGAAATTTGTTCATTTTTGGATTTTTATAGCATGCAGAAGAGAAAATAATTAACAGAAATGTCACAAATATGTAAACTTTTTATTTTATTACATTCAAGAATTAAATTTATTTATAGTTTATCTTCATTTTCTGTCTCTGTATTAAGTTTCGAATTTATAAAAATAGATCCCTATTGAATGAGAAATGCATAAGACTGGAAATATTTTGTATGTCATGGCAGCAAACTAACAACATTCTTTTTTTTTCTCTTAAACATACAAAAACTCTCTTTCAGCGATGCAAACGAGTCAACTGCAATGGAAATGTCAACATTCCGTGACAATGAAATAACGATTGTTCCGCGTAGCAAGTCTAGCGATGTTCTCAAAAGAGATTTATTATCAACAGACGTTAAGCGATCGTCATCGCATTTCAACTCGTTGAAGCAATGGGGAAAGAATCGCTTAAGGATGATAAATAGATTGAGTGGAACAAGCGACGATGCGTCTCGTGGTAGCCTCAAAACTCGACAGAATTCGAACGACATTGACGATTTTAACGTTTTAGAAGCGATAAATAAACGTCAAAAGAAGATAAATGAAAAGGATCGACGACTTTCGCATGAACGAAAGCCATCGTATTCCTCGTCTGAGAGAAGTCTCAATACTACAGCTAGTTCTGTTGCACCAGTGACAACGACTGTTGCAATTCCATCTGGCAGTGGTAATAATAGCACAATTACAGCAAGCAATATTGTAAAAATGCGTGAACAAACTGCAGTTATTCGTCGACAAAGGCGTGGCGGTGCAATTGTAAACAAAGATGAACCACATTCATCAAGTGGAAATTGGAGCGCGAGTTCAGAGTCCGGTAGAACATCAATTGGAAGTGAAATTACGACAACAACAAATCATCCTAAATCTAGTGCTTCAAGTACTTCGCTCAATCATCATACACATCATTCATCATCAGGTCCACCAAGTTCTGTTATCAGTCGTAGAAGATTTCTTAATACTTCAGCATCAAGTAGTATTACAAGTGAAGGAACAGCAACACCAGAATTGCAAATATTTGATGGACATCATGAAGTTGAAGAAGGTGAAACAAGTTCAGTTTATTCGTGTGATACTGAAGGCTATTATACATCATTTCATGTTGATTCTGGTCTTAAAACTCTCAAAGAAGAAGAATCAGTTACTCCAATGCAATCTTCAATGGCTTTGTCGAGCACAAATTCATTTGAAAGTTCTGGCAATCAAACTGTCATTTCACCCGAGAATGAGTATGAACTTTTTGGTAAAGGATCAACAACAACAAGTAGTTCAGCAGGAACTGTGTGTACTGCTGTTTTATCACATTATGAAGGTGAATTAAAAATGGGTCCATCAGTACCCGAGAGAAAAAGCTCATTAGGCAAGCTCAATCGTAGTGGAAGTTCAGGCAGTTCGGGAACACTCGAAAGAAGTTACTCAACAAGCACTGTTGGCAGTACACTCGAAAAGAGTGGCACAATTAAGCGTAATGGTGTATTATTGCAAAAAGAAGTGGCGGCGCTTGTCCATCAACATCAACAAGAGACAGTCGTGAGAATTGAATCACCTGACAGCGGTAATAACACAAGTTCAAGTCCAATTGATTCAAACTCATCACCAACTCATCAAAATGCTCGTCTTTATTCAGAATTTGAATGCTCTGAATCGTCCGACTTGGAATGTGTTGAAAGAACTGAAAGAATTCGTGTGAAAACAAAAATTAATACAAGCAGAATTCCATCAATTGTGGCAATAACTCCAACTCCAAGTGATGATGAGAGTGTAAAGATTAAAATTGAGGACAACTTGTTGAATGTCAATCGCGATACTGGCTATGCGACAGTTATATCCAATGACAATGAAATTAAATTGACTCGTAAGACTTCACCATTATTGCCATTAAATCATATGCTTGACAAACTTCGTGGTGTATTGCATCCATTGAAGAAATCACCAAGTAAAAATTCAAATCAATTAAATGATGAATATGTGACAATAACTGACATTGGCACACCAACAGCTAACAAAAATAAAACAAATGGAATTTATTACTCAAGTGATGTCCTTAAACGCAATTTAGCAACAGTTTTGTCAGGAAATATTGATGAAGAGACCGAATATGTGTCGTTAAATGAACTTCCATGCAACATTCGATGCGAGAGCAATCTTTTGGCAAATGGCAAAAGTAGTGAGAATGAAAAAATCGATACACAAAGGGGAAATGATGGATGGGAGAAAAATAAGGGTGCAATTGTTAAAATGGACGCGCATGGCAAGCCAATATTTGATAGCAATAGTCTGAAACGTAAGAAAGGCGCAATCTCAAGTTTTTCCCCTGGACCATGTGTGAAGAATGACACGGTACTCGAGAATTTTACAATAACAACAACAGTCGTAAAAAAAGAATCAGAATTATCATTGCCACAGAATTTTGAGAATCATAACAGAAAAGTCGCTGAAAAAGAACCAGAAGTAGACATAAAGAAACAAGTGAGTGAAGAAAATCAAAATAATCAAGGAAAAAGCAGTGAAAACAATAAAATTGTGAATGAAAATAAAGTGAAAATTGAAGCAGTAATTGAGAAAAAGACTGAACCATCACAAATAATGTCGACTACATCGAATAGACCAAATAACATGCTCTCATTGAATCTTAATTCTGTTTCATCGAAAGTGCTCACGACAGGTACAATTAGAGGCGCTTATGTGAATATTCAAGATGCTGCACCATTGCGTAATGGACCGCCAGTTTATTCACCGCCATCGCCATCACGAGCTGCTACTATTTTTGCACAACCACAACAGCCACAGCAGCAACAATTAATGAATGAAGGTAAGGACAATGAAAAAAGCAAATTCATGCCAAAAATTGTCGATTTCACGCCAAAAAGAAGCGCGGAAGCAAAAACAACAATTGTTGAACAAACATTGAATGAAAACATTGACCCAAATATGATGAGAGCTCATGTAAAGCGTAGCAATAGTTATCGCATGGCAGCAATCTATGCTGATCCAAATGATCTTAGTAAATCGAAAGAATCATTAAATGTTTCTGCTCGTAAAAGCATCATAGATAGCAGTGATGATGAGCCTTACATGAACATTAGCAAAAATGTCACGCGTTCATTTGAAAAATTAATAGAGGAATTTTCTAAATCTTCTTCCGCAATAATTTCTACTGATTTAATGCTCAATGAATCTCTTAAAGCTAGTAAAAATGAGAAAGCATTAAATCGATATTCATTAGAGCCACCAAAGCCCATTGATTTAAATGAATACATGACTGATTCATCATTTGATGATGTCATAGATATCTTGCCAAAAAGTCCCATTACTCTACTCCATATTCCATCACCTAGTAAAGTAACTTTGCCTTGTGATAGTGAAAAACATAAAGCAAGAATTTTAGTCAATTCAAATCATTTTGATACTGAAATTTGGTAAATTTCCCAACTCTGATGAAAGGGAAAATTTTTCATTAAGATTTCACGTAGAACAACATAAAAGTTCTTACATTTTCTCAATTTTCTACGCTTTCAACCCCAATCTTTTTTCTATCTACGCACTCAAAACACATTTTCTAGACACATTTTTCTTTTTTTTTCTTAATAATAGCAGTCATAAAGACTTGCATTTGCGAGGGTAGAGTAAATACGTAAAAATATTCTTTTTTAGTTGTTTTACCTTTCTTGTTTTACTCTCTCAGAGGGTTCATTGGCATCATAATTTTTTCTTTACTTGCAACACATACTCTCGGATAGGGATGAATATTGTTTTGACTTGTTAGGCAAAAAAAGTGATAAAAAATTGTTTTTGCTTTCGCATATTCTTTTTTTTGGGTAGCAAATTGATGATGAAATTTCATGTTCTTTTTTGTGTAAATGTGATGATGTATTATTTAAAAAATGAATGTTCAACAATAGCGTGATATTCGTGTGACAATTATGAAAATTCTTTCTTTACTATTATTGAAAATTACATGAGAACTAAAATTCGTTTTTTTTGGAATGTTCTTATTAGATACCATAAGTTAATAATTACTTTTTTTGTGGCTTTGTGTTTTAATTTACTAACAAATATTTATTGTGGTGTACTTTTTTGTGTAATTGTTTTGTCCCTTTTGAGTGAGATAATGCTTTAGGCAATAGAATAATATGAATTTATGAATGTTTTATTTTGCACAAATTGAAGATTTTAGCTAAAAATTTTAAATTTGTAACAATATTTTAGAATTCAAATTTATTTAAATATTAAAAATCGATTTTTATTTTACCATGAAATGTATCAAAATTTCATGTCAATCAAATGTCAGATTCCATCGATTTGGACAAGTGCAAATATTCTCACTCAAATGTGACATACAAAACATGAACTTTGTGTTCTTTTCATTTATTTTTCACCCTTGTGATTCATTCATGTACAAATGAGAGAAAGAAAAATTTATCTTAATATCAATAACAAAAGACTGGCATTGAAATGTACAAATCATCACCATAAACCGCCATACAATGCACACATCTTATTAATAAGCATAATCTCATACGCAGTATTATCATTTAGTCATAAAAAATATAGAAAAGTGATGGAATCAATTAAAGCTATCAAATTCATTGGAATTTTTTTATGATTGATTGCATTTAAACGATGAATAAAAAGGCACTTGATGAAATTTCTTCACAATCAGAAATATTTTTTTTTTTTCAATAATAAAACCGGAATGAAATTCAATTCTCATCTTTCATTCTCGCGTGAGCTGTGAAATAATAGGAGTGGTAACATGAATGCTTTTTCAAATGTCAAAAATCAATTTGAATAAAAATTGAGAATTTAGACTAAATATAACGGTCATTTTAAATTTGAAATTAAAATGACGGTTAATTTATTAATCAATAAATTTTCTCAACTGCCTTTTATCAATGCAATACTAAACCCACAAATTTTATCTCTAAATTTATTTTATTTTCATCTTTATTCACTTTAATTAATAGAACGAGAGAGACCAATAAATCATGACACTTTTTATGATATGAAATGAAAACTTTAACCTTTTATAATCACACACATCACTAAATAAACTGTATATGATTTCACATGTTTTTGTACATATAAAAAAATTGAGTTGTTTTAATTTTATTTAAACACTAATAAAACACGCTTGCATTTTGGACATGACACATTAAAACTGGCACTGACAATTGAATTATTTTTGTACACATTCACAAATGATGATTGCAATTAATAAAATTCATGATGAACACACACATGAACTTGGAAATTGGACGTTGATTAAATTTTGATATGATGCTGTAGGCAAGTAAAAGAGATTGAAATTGTTGTGTTCATTATGATTGCACTGCTTTTTGTGTTGTTTGTTCTTTTTTTCCTCCTTTCGTTTTGCTTGGGTTCTATTTTTAGTCATTTTGCTATGAACTTTTTTCAATTCATAGTTCAACAAAAAAGTAAAATATCTGAAAATTTTTAGATTATCAACCTTTGTACCATGAAACTGACTACGCATATGAATATCAAAATCCTATGACATCGAGCACCTACGAAATGCCTTTTCAAAGGAACTCAAATATCTATTGGACACTTCAACCTCGACAAAAAGCAACAACACAACGCTATCAAAATGACGCATATCAAGCAAAAGACGATAATACACAAAACTTTGAGGGTTTGTATTCGACACCAAATAAACATCGAAATAATTTGAGAACGACAGCAATGGGCTTTGACTTTTTCTCACCAGTGCCTAATGCAAAGCTTAACGAAAGAATTTTAGAGGAAAGTGAAATTGATGAAGAGAAAAATATGTCGCCAATTGATCCGCGTAATATTGGCGGCTTTCAAACGTCAACACCACAAAAAACAACTATCACAATGTCGCCTATGAAAAGCTCATTGACTGAGGATTTGCGAGCGAGATTGAAATTGTCCAATTCAGGTATTCGTTCGCATGGAAATTCGCCAATTAATTCCGGTAGATCAACACCGAAAGGTATTTTTGAGCCGCAACATTCATCGAGAACAAGACATAGTTGGTCAGCAAATAATGTTGAAGTTCCATCGAGTACCTGTTCTGACAGATTAGGAACACCAAAGACAAGTTTGATGGACTTTAAGAAACTTCTACTAAATAAAAATTCATCCACAAATCGAACAGGAAAGATTTCAGCAGTTGAGCAGTTGAAAATGTCAAAAAGTGCAATCAGTAAGCCGCCAACAACAACAACAGTTGATTCTCCTAGTGGAAATAATAGCACAATAAATATTCTTGATTTAAGTGGATCACCAAAAACTTTTGCAACACGAAGAATGATAAGACAAGGTCAATTTGGTCAAAGCATTGTAAATTCACCAACAAAGCCTGGTGGAAAGCAAAAACATACTTGGCGATTGCAAAATATGCGAACTGATGTTATTTCTACAGCCATTCCTGAAGCCGCAAATGATGAAGAAGTCGACAACTCACCAAATGCTAGTCAATTAAGTAGAAAATCTAATGAAATTATTAAATCACCTGAGATTGTAATAAAAGAAGCGGAAGAAGAAGGAAATGGTGAAGAAATGGAGCAGCTAGTGGGTAGCATAAAAGAAAATCTTTTTATCAAGCAAGAGGAAAATAATTTCACTGAAAATGAAATTCGTGAGCATAAAAAATTGGCTCCGCATCACATAAATCAACAACAACAGCGTGCACAATTTTTATTTGGTATTGGCACACCTGCAACAACATCATCGTTATCGGTACAATCTAATAATAACAAGACAGCAATATTTAAGAATGGAGGTCATTATGGAGGAATTGTAACGAGTAGCAACAACAATATACAAAATAAGGACAATGCAATGAAGGCCAATGGTAGTGCTGTTCCACCGGCCTCATTAGAAACAGCTCTTTGATATGAATACAATAGCTTTATGGATTATTTGCAGACACTTTACAACAACAAAAATGGGCCAGAAGTGCTAAATTAAGATGAATAAAATATTGAGTTGAATAGATTGCATACATTTAAGGCTAAATCTTATTGTCTTTTTGGAATTGATTGAACATGCCAACGAATCTCAAAAAAAAATATAGATATACACATATATTAGGAAAAATAAAGCATTTTACTCATTGAAAAAAGATTTTAGGCTATCTACATAATATTATACACAAAATATCATCTACTGTTAGATGTTATGAAATACTAATGCATTTTAGTCAATTTTAAGTGAGTGAAGTCAATAATATAAATATAAAATTAGGGCAATGAGTAATTTATTTTTATTTTTGATTGTTTCTTTTTTGTTTTTAAATTTTTCGTCTCGTCTATTTATTTTTATTTTTTTGAATATTTAAAAAACATATCCTGTTGAGTATTTTGATAGGATAAATTTCGCACTCTCTAATATTTTTTTATTTGTTTCAATTTTATGTGTAAAAATGTTGAGACAAATATTCATGTTTATTGAAATATTTAGTCATAGGCCTATTCGCTATGACGCGACAAAAAAGATCTATGTAATTTATATGGAAACACATATTGAGAATAAATGAAGAATTTAAATCGCTTAAAGCATTAAATTAGGAAAAATTACTTTTTAAATTTCAGATTTTGGCAGACTTTAATTGTTAAATGTTTTCAGTACTTTTCACAAATATTTTTTTTTTCAGATTTCTTACAATTATTTTCCACAGCATAATGAAATTTTAAAGGTAAGATAAAACAATATTGTTTTTCTTGTTCTTGCTATAATGATGATGAGTTCCAATCGCTCCACTCTAAAGCAAAGGCCTGAGCAAAACTTTTGAATTTTATTCGATTCTTTGCTAGATCCGCTAGCTCGTTCAAACTTTTGCCCTGCTGAGCTGCTTTATTACAAACAGACGATTGCCAACTAACCATGTTTTTGATATGACATACTAAATTAAATTATATTCTTTTACAATTGATACACATTTTATCATCGAATTATTTAATTATTTCGTTAAGTCAGCATAAAAAGAGAATTTGAGAAAATGTTGATGAAATAAATTAAAAGATTTCTACAAGCTTATTTCGTTAATTTAAAAATTATTTTTACTTTTTCCTATTCAATATATTACTTTTTACTGTAGTAATAAATTAATTGTAAAATAGATAATTAAGAAGATTTCTTTTATGATGGCAGTCCTAAATAATTATGCAGATCGTTTAAGGCTCTTATAAAAACCACACATAAAATTTAATTATATGACTGCAATTAAGTTTATCATAAAGGGAATTTTACTCAATATAAACTACAGTATCATAATAAAGATCCTTCCAATTTTTAAATAAATCCCAAAATGTTAGGTTCAAAATGGTGTGTGGTGCGATACGCATATAATTTGCTGTAAATCCTTTATACAAGGCCATTGGACCCTCAACACGAATTGTTTTTATAAAACAATCAATTAAATTTGAATAGAGCAATCCTTTCCCAGTCTTTGGATTGACACCCTGATTGAACATTCTTGTGGCGATTGTATCAAAAGGATTCATTGCTAATGATGTATAAAATCCAGATAAAAAGGATGATGCAAAGGCTGTTAATACAACTGATTCACCAAATATTTCATAGCCTATGAGAAAGTCTTTGGTCTTTGAAAATGTCGATAATTGTACTGATGAACCAACAGTTGTTCTTGCGAGAATTCCTGAAAGTCCTCTAAAGAGTCCTACAATAAATATTTTTTTAAAAATCTTGTAAGTTCTTCTTTTCGCAATGTCACTAACATGATAGCACAAAACAAAATGAATTTGTGTGAACTGTTGCGAATTTTCTGAGATTAAATATTCTTCTAATCTGATTTGCTTCTTTTTTATGGATTTGAATGAACTATGGCGAATTATGTGAATGAAATTTATTGCTGAAATTTATACCTCGAACTCCACCTTCAGCTAAAATTCGTTTAAAAGCATCGAACGTGCCTTTATGGCCATGCTGAAAGCCTACAGCATATTGCCCATAAGATTGTGCTTGAATTTGTGTTTTAACTAAATAAAAAGGGCAGCCAATAGTTGAACCAAACACACCGCTTACACCACCCCAAAAAAGACAAAGTACTGGATTGAGTTCACCAGATTTTTCTCTATTATATCCCAAGTTATCAATCGTTTGATAAGTTCCTAAACGCACGCTGTTCATGCCTACAATTAATGAGAACATTAAAATTTGATATTTGTAAAATAAATCAGCTAAAATCCTACAAAATTGAAAAGCTAAAGCTGATGGCAATCCCTTTTGAAGTCCTCGAAAACCTTCAGCTTTTACTATTGATTTGATTGATTGAAAAATATTTTTATAGGGTTGTCTCCGCTTTTCAGCTTTGAGTTGAAGGTCTTTCATTTCATGTTTTTTAGCAACCATTTCACCTTGCAATTGTTGTCTTGTTTTTACAACATCGAAAGGATTACTAAAAAATCCTTTAGTTAAAACAGAAGAAAAGTGTAATTAATGAGAGTAAGTCGAAAAATTTATAAGCACATGCTACATGCATATCAATTATTATAAATTTTTTAAAATTTATTTCGTTTCAATATTTCACTGTAATGTGCTCTCGAAAATAAATTTATACGAAGAAAAAAACGAAAACGAGAGAAAAAGAGAATAAATTTTCAAGAGAAACGATAAAATTTTAAATTTATGATGAGAGTCAAGTATTTTCCTTCTATTGCTCTCTTTCTAAGTTTTTTAGAAATAAATACGCACCTGCACAAGAAGCACTCAATCCACCGAGTACAAAATCCATATTTGTTGATTACTTAGTCAAATGATGAGTGAATGAGAAATAGAAAAAAAACTTTTGCATATATTAAAATTAAATTTATTACATTTGACACGTTGTGCCCTTGAAAAATTTTTATTCACTTGTTATCTTATCTAATCAAAAGTAATTTCAGCGAAAAAACTTGTTTTGTTTGAGTTAATAAATTATATTCGTAGAAATGAATCAATTAAGTTTGGTGCTTTCACTTAATTACACACGCGATTGAAGAACTAGCTTCCTTGCAGTTGCATAAGATTCAGTAATAAAAAATTTAAAATCCTTTTAAAGTGACAATGGTGATAAGATATGTTTTAAAGAAATAATTTTACAGCCTAGAAAATCACCAAAATTTATTTCTATGATAACAATTCATCAACAACTGCTCAACTATAAACCACAATTAAAATTTTAATTTCTTCACTACACTAAAAATTCTCTCACGTTTAGAGATGAATATTAAAAGCGCGATATGCAGTCGATGTAATATATTAATGAATGAGAGCAAAAAATAAAAGTATTATTGTCACTCAAATTCGAAAGCGGAAGTGATTTCGTTTTTACGAATAAATTAAAAAGAAGTGAATATCTTCATGTGTCAATTTGTTTATTCGATAAGTCAAGTGACAAAATTTAAATAAATTACGCACATGATTGATTAACGAATTTTAAAAGTAATTTTTGTCGGAATTGAAATTTAAACTCGAGAATGCAAATTTTTTTGCTTACTAAACTTTATTTATGTTTGATTATGAAATATTCTTAGTTTGCTTTTCAAAGGAAATAATTGTCAAGTGACTATTTAACGATCAAGTTAACTGACAACTTGACTTTTATAGACGAAATTTTTAAATGATGTTTAAGCATTAAATAAAAAATGTCATGCATTAACATGAATAAAAGTAATATCATTTATATCTATATTTCATACTTCATATTTCTATTTATGTGAAACATTCTTCTTTAATTTAAAATTTTAAGTTTTAATTTTTAAGCTCTCAACTTGCACAATTTTGACCGTTACTGAAAAATTCAAATATCAAGTCACGAGTGCTTTATATTCGAGTGAATATTTTTCAGACAGATTTCTTCTCGATATTTTTTTAAAAAAATTAAATTTTAGTGGAATCATTGTGATTTAAATCAAATAAATATCGTTAACACATAATTAAACAGTGTGAAAAAGTAAACATGATAAAGACATCACATAATAAGTGATAGAAAATTGCAAAATAAGAAATTTATTTATTATGAAAAACTTTTATTGTTGTGATTAAAAAATGTTACGAGATTTAATAGCTTGGGTGCTAAATAATTATTTAGGGAAATATGTAGAGAATTTAAATACTACTCAACTCACAATTGCATTACTATCAGGTAAAAATATAAGTCAAAATCGTGATTTAATGAAAAATCCAAAGATGAATCATTGTCCGAAAATGTGCGCAATTTACAGTTATTTCTCAGTTGTACTTCGTAATATACTACTAAATATGTTATTAAACTATTATTGTAATACTTTTTGCTTGTGTAAGCATCAAAAATGTACTTAAGTTTCCACTTTAATTTGGTTTGTGATGATGCAATCACACATATAAAAATAAAAATCATGAAGAGGAAGAAAAAATTTAAAGAAAGACACAACAACAACAACAGCATTTACACATTTTCTTTTCTGTCTCGTTTTGCGCTCATTGCCATATGATTTCATCCGTGAATGAATGAATAAAAAAAATCAAGTTCAAGGAAGTTTATGTTTACATTTTTATTTCTTAATATCAGTTTTTCTTTTTCTTATTTACGCACAGGCGAAGTCGAGCTTGAAAATTTGCCTCTTAAAAAAGATGCTTTGAGTTATTTTGGATTACCAATAAAAGCATATAGCGGTTCAATTGGAAAAATTAAATTACAAATTCCGGTGAGACAATTTAGAAGTGCACCTTGGTGTATAAACATTGAAAAAGTCTATGTTATATGCGGACCTGTAAATCTCGATGAAGTAAGCTAATGAATGTAAATTGATATATGTGCTTTACTAATTAAACATTTTTCTATTTTAGTGGGATAGCAGTAGTGAAGAACTCGCAGATTTGTATTATAAACAATCTTTTCTTGATAGTTTAGAAGCAAAATGGAGAACTCAAAACCAAGATGATAGCTCTTATTACGCGAGTTCATATTCTGGATGGATGAGTTATGGTACTTCACTGATAACAAACATTGTAGAAAATTTACAATTGAATATAAAAGACGTTCATATTCGATATGAAGATTGCATTACAATTCCAAAACGTCACTTTTGCTGCGGGCTTACAATTGAATCATTAACTGCTCAAAGCTGTGATACAAACTGGATTCCTGGTTTTACATCTAATTGGGCTCAAAATGATGCTACATTCAAAATAATTGAACTAAATTCTTTAAGTTTCTATTTGGATTTTTTGGAGAATGAAGATATATTAAGTAAATGTGAAAGTAATGAATTAAATGAAGGCATAGAGAGAATCAAAGCGAAAACTAATCATCAATTTATAATTAAGCCAGTTTCCGCACAAGCAAAGTTCAAGCGTGATCGCAGTGAAACACCATTACGTACTCGAAATCGTCCTCGATTGACATGTAATCTTATCTGGAATGAAATATCACTTTCATTGAATGAGAATCAATATAATTCCTTGATTAATGGAGTACGCGGACTTGATGATATTGCAAAATATAAAAAATATCGTTTACTTCAGCCGAGAGTGAGCGTTAAAGAGAATGTTCGTTTATGGTGGCAATATGCAGCAAAATGTCATGGATTTCTTTATCATCGTGATCCTCGAGAAACTGCACGAAATAATTTGAAATACATTAAGATATGTAAACGAATTATTGCAAATCCAAATGAAGTTCTTTCTTCTGAAGATAAAGATTTCAAAGAAAAAATCGAAAAAGAAAGAGATCTCGATGATTTGCGAGAATTGCGCGAAATTTGCATGCATTTATTACCTCTAGCCAAAGAGATTAAAGTTGCTGCTTCGAATAATCAAGGTAAATCGATGCTTGTTCATTGGTTTCCACAATGGTGGGGTTGGTATGGTGGAGGAGCAAATAATTCTTTACCTCCTAATCAACCAATTGTTTCACCAATTGGAACAATCAACACCGAGCAACAAAATAAATTAGAAGATGAATTGCTTAATGCACTCGCAGACACAGTCGATGCAAATTCAATTTTCAAACGTGACGCAGTTTTTGGTAAATTTCAATTTGCTCTCAAAAAAGGAACACTTGATGTACTTCGTGGTGGAATAAATCAGAAATTGATCGATGCAGTACAATTTAATTTTGAAGATTTGCTAATAAATGTCGAATCAAGGCCACGTTCTGGATCACATTTGGTTAGCCTTTCGCTTGGTTCAATAATGGTTAAAGATTTTCTCACGCCAAATACAGAATTTCCCGATATAATTAAACCTCAATTGAAAGATGAATTACTTTTGAAAACAAAAATGCAGAAAAGTCGTTTATCACTTAATATTTTGCATCAAACACCTCAAATTACTGAAGAAAACAATGAACCACTTTTTCAACTCGAATACGAAAACAAACCACTTGGCTATACCACCGATTATCGCTTGTTGATTAAATCACGTTCATTAGATATTGTGTATAACACTGACGTATTCGCATGGATACTCGATTTCCTCTCTAAACCACATGTACAAGGAGCAAGAAAAAAAATTGAAGCAATGAAACAAAAAACAAAAATGGAGTTGAAAAAGAATTTAAACGACATTATCGAAGGAAGATTGAATGAGCGAAAAACATGGACTTTTGAGATTGATGTTTCAGCACCACAAATTCTTTTCGTTGAAAATTTTATTGATCGTCAAAATTCAATAATTGTTGTGGTAGATTTTGGACGACTTCAATTATCAACTTGCCTTCAAAATCGTGTAAAAGATGCTGGGAAAAATGTAATAGATCAAACTAATATCGATATGTCGATTAAAGATAGCGAAGAAGACGAGCTTTTCCTTACACCATGCTCAACACCGCCTGAATTTGAACAAAATATTAGTTTAGAGAGTCCACCTTCAGTTCCCTCTGATACTTATCAAACACCAATTTCGGCTAATCGCAAAATTTCACATCAACCGTCTATCATAGACGAAATCGAGTTCAATGAATCAAATTTTTATCATAAAATATACGACAGATATGAAATTAATTTGACTGACTTACAAGTGCTTGTCTGTAAAGGAAAAGAACGATGGAATTTTGCTAGCTCTAAAGGGACATCAAATCTTCATGTTTTAGATCGTTTTAACATTTCTTTACAATTGGAACGACGAATTGTACACACTAATGATCCACAGTATCCATCACTCACTCTATGTGGTACTCTTCCAAAGCTTAATGCACACATCAATGAATCGAAAGTCACTTCAATTACAAATATGCTCAATTTAATTTATAATAGTAATGCTGATTCGCCATTTAAGCCTGATTCACCACTTATCGAAGCAAATGTCGTTGAAGAAAATGAAAATGAAGAAGACACAAATCACAATGATGCTTCTAAATTAATTTTATTACAATTTTCAATTGATCAAATGTCACTTGAAGTACAGTCATGTGGAAGAAGTATAGTTGAGTTGCAAGTTTCAGGTGTTAAAGCTGGCTTGACACAACGTGCAAGTGATACAAATGTTACTTTATCAGTGCATGGATTATTGCTTGTTGATGCAATGCAAAGTTATGGTCCTGATTTTGAACTTTTAATTGCAAGCCATCGACATGTTGGAATGGATAGTTTATCGGGAAGTTTAAGACAAAGTGAACCATGTTCTCCTTGCTCACCAGCATCTCCAGATCCTGCTATACAAGTACGACCGACTAGTCCTCTCTCAATATCGAGAGCAATCAGTTCAATACAAAGAGGTAATTTTTATTTCTTTATCATTTACTTTATGTTATTTGTACTTTATAATTTTATTAATTTATCATTTATTTTTATTTAAATTTCATTTTTTTGCATGATTATTTGTGGTTTTATATGTTATGATGATGACAGCTAATTCTCCTCCACTTCATCTTTGGAATTCCTCGTTTGATGATATAGATGCGTTGATAACAATTGAAGTAACGTTTATTGAACCAGAAGGTGTTGGAGATAGATTACAAGTTGCAAACATTCAATTCAACAATCTGGATATTATTGCAAATCAAGAAACTATTGTTGAGCTACTTGGTTTTGTAAAGAGAGTTTTACCAAAATCTTCGAATTCAAATCGTTCGAAAAATCCAAGGCCAGTATTTGATGAAAATAATACTGCTGATAAAAGCAAAGATGAGAGAAATTTGAGAACTGAAATAACTTTTGATTTTCATCGTCTTAATGTCTTGATTTTAAGAGCTATTATGAGAGATAGCTTTTTAGTAGCAAGAAAAGTTGGAACTTTCACAATGAGCGAAGCAAAGATTCATTCGACAATTGGAAAAATAATAAAAGTTGAAGGCTCTCTTGGTGGCTTGCAGGTTTTAGATTTAACTCCAGAAGGAATGAATCATCAACGAATCCTTTCAGTCGGAACTGATCCTCTAACCGATTTACCAATCGAAACAATTGATCCTATAACTACTCTATCAAATGAAATTTATGGAATTAAAACTCAATGCAGAGAAGATCGTCAAGCACTCTCTTTCAAAATATCAAGAAATTTAAATGCTTGTGTCGATATCAAAATCCGAATGGGCTCCGTATGGTTTATTCATTGTGCAAGATTTATGCAAGAACTTAGTTGGTGTGCAATTGAATTTAGACATTATCTTAAGTAAGTTTTTATGCTATATTTCCCTTAATCTATTTTAATTATACACATTTTTTCAGAAATTTAGCAAAATCAATTAAAGAAAAAGCAACTGATATGGCATTAGGATTAGTTCAAGCACGTCCAAGTGATGTAGTAAGAAATCAAGATGTAACTAGTTCGCCACGACATGTGAAAAGACAAAGAACAATATCGCTATCAAAAGTAACAGATGAATTATCGCCATCAAAAAATGATAAAATTTCTATAGATATTGTACTAAACACACCAGTTCTTGTTGTACCTCGATCAAGTAGCAGTCCTCAAGTTTTAGTTGCTCATTTAGGAAAGATTTCAATAAATAACACCAAAAATATTGAAAATTGTGAGCTTATAAATGAGGCTTTAACAACAATAAATGAAGATAGTTTACATTTGAGTTTTAATGCTCAAGATTATACAAGTGCGGAAAATATTCTTTTTGATATCGAAGATGTTGATGAGACTGTCAAAGGTTCGATTAATGGAGACGAAGAAGATTTGATTAGTGATATTTACACAATTGATATTCGAAATATGAATTTATATTCACTAGACACAACATCTCGGAAAGGATTTAGATTTTCTGCATTACCACGAGCTGAAGAATTTTATTCATGTCAAGAAGATGCTGTTACAATTATTCATGACACTGCAATAAGACTTGAAATTTGTAGAAAAATTGATTCTTCAATAATGAATTTAGATTCGAGTGCTGCTTCATTCGTAAGCATAGCAGATATAAACGAAGAAAAGACAAATCAATTGATTGTAAGCGGTAGCATTGTAAATCCATTGAGATTATCTTTGAGAAGACCACAATATGAACAACTTCTTGAAACAATGGAAAATGCATTTAACGTTCCAAACGATTTGTTACGACCACCAACAGAGAATTCAAGATATTCAATATTGAATGAAACACCAGAAGTGATGGATGATAATGACAGCTTTTCTTTCGAAAGTAATGAAAAGATCAAAAAGATTTTATTTACACAATCAAGTTTTGAGAGAAGAAAAGATTCAGAAATGCTTCCTAAAGTCATGTTTAGTCTACCTGCGTTTATTATCCAGTTAAACAATGCTATGAATTCTCCAGTAGTTGAAATTTGCTTTAGAGATTTTAATGTCAACTATGAAAAGCAAAATCAATGGGAAACGAATTTACAAGTCTCACTTCGTAGCGTAATTATGGAAGATTTATTGCGACCAATTGACTCAAAACATCGCATTATGGTGACATCAGCTAATGAAGAGCAACAGCGACGAATGCAAAAGCCATTTCTTTCGACTTCATGTCCTGATTTAACATCAATCAATCATGGAACGAGAATGCTTTCAACCTCATTACCCGATAATTTAGATCAAAATTTTGGTTTCAAGCAATTTATCAAACGTCAAAGTTTGACGAAAAAATTGTTGAATATAGTAACACCAGGAACACCACCACCATCACCTCAACAATGTTGCTCAAGAGAAGATAATTTGGTAATTTACTCGAGTGTTTTAATTGATCCACATTGTCCATTTTTCGAGAGTAAATATAAATCAAAACGAGCGAGAAGTTCAATCGATTTCAATTGCTTAAGCTTGAATATTTCTGTAGAAAGTTGGTATGTTCTGCTCAACTTCTTTGGCTTGCTGTCTGATGATGATAATGCACCGAATATAATAACAAGTGCAAGTGCTACACTAACTGAAAGTGAACAAAATGCATTGGGAAAATCTGAGTTGGATATTACTATAAAATCACTTTCTTTGGTTCTGGTAAAACCCAAATATGAATTAGCTCGGGCGAATGTATCAAATGCAAGATTTATTGTTACTAAATTAGGAACAGCAAAGACAATTGAAGGAACATTGGGAATAATTTCTGTAACTGATCTCACAACTCATGGTAGCATTTACAGAGAAAAGTTTATGACAAGTGGTAATGAAGCTCTTAAATTCATATATATTCGTGAAGATCCTAAACCTTCAACATCATCGACAAAAAGATCACTTAAGAAAGATGCTCAGTTAAATATCAAGATGTCTTCGGTTAGATATGTCCATACTAAAAGGTAAGCCAATTTTTCAAAAGTAGCCAATGGCTACAGCAGATTTTGTCTATTGGCTACCGACCAATAGTTTAACAACTCTGAATTACATTTTTAAAAACTTTCTTATTAATGATTTTATTTACAGATTCGTAATGGATGTACAAATATTCATTAAAGACTTATTTCAACTTCAAGCACCTGTAATGAAGAAAATGAAGAGTGATCAACACATTCGACCAACACAATTAGGTCTTGAAATTTATGCAGAATCTCCTTTAATTCTACTACCGATGAGTGCACATAGTGAAAAACTAATTATAGCAAATCTAGGTCAGTTTACATTGACAAATGAATTTAAAATGTCAAATGACAGAGAAACGATTAGTGTAAGAAGAGAAAAATATGGACCAATAGAAATGTTAGATGTTATGATGGTAAATTTAGTGCATACTAATCTCTATGCTGCAAAACGAATGATTAAATCTGAAAATGCTCCTGTCACTTCGATGGAAAGTAGTAACTGCATTGATATGGGCAATTATTTAGTTCATAAAAAAGGTGATAGTTTACTTAAAAATCAGTGCCACTTGCAACTGCAAATTGAAAGAAATTTAGACTCTTGGCGAAGTCACAATGTTGATGATATCTCAGTACATGGAAATTTATCAAAATTAGAAGCAGAATTGACATTATCTCAATATAAACTCATCAGAGGATTTTTGTCTTATAACTTGGGTGAAGAAATTGACGATGTATATGAAACGTCTGCATTGACAAATATTAATGACAGCTCATTAAGTCTCAATTCAAGTTTTATTGCAAATGAAATTGATATTTCAACATGGAACAACTTATCAATTGTTTTTGATTTGCAAAATGTTTCAGTGTCAATGAAACAAACTTCTGAATCAGGATCATTGGCATGCATTAATTTCATAAAATCTACACTCAAAGTTGATTCGAAAAGTGATGGCTCTCAAGATATTGATTTGATATCGCAAGAAATTTTGATTACTGACACAAGAACATGGAATAATGATAGCGAAACAATAAATGTTTTCACAAACATACTTAAACCAATGAATGAATGCGGTTCCATTATACAAGCAGAAATTCATAGTAGAAGACGTGATGACAACACGCAATTTACTATTTTACTCAACAACATGAGATGTATGATGATTCTCGATTGGCTTGAAATTGCACGAGATTTTATTTTGCAAATTGATGAGCAACCAGCTGAATTACCAGTTTTTTACAAGAAAGAAACTACTTTAAATAATAGCGGCACATTTGAGCTTAAATTAAATATCACAGACTCTGAATTGGTATTTGTTGAACGAACAGATCAGTATGACACGAATGCCGTTATTTTGAAATCAACAACAGTTCTCAATTATCGACCACATGAGATAACTAAAAGTATGTCAATCAATTTGAATAACTTGGAAGTATTTAGCTGTGTCATCAATGCAGAAGATGCAACCGCACTTTCAATTATCGATCCAGTAACTATCAATATGGAAGTTCGTAAAGGTATACTTGGCGTGCACTTTCAAAAACATTTTCTCATTCGCTTATCGTATCATGACGTAAAAATGTTTCAAAGAATGCTTCAATCGCTTCCACAACAAACACATCAAGCGAGAAATAGGAGAAGTGGGTCAGGTACAACAATTATTTCTGATGGGAAAAATCTTCAGAAATTGAAAGCACTTGGATTCAAGCAAGAAGATTGTCAATTAGCATTAGAAGTGAGTGATAATCAATTAGACGAAGCTGCATTATGGCTTACACAAAATGCAGAGCCACTAAAAAGTCCATTTCATAAGAAAGTGAATGAAGAAGATGCTTTAAATATAAGCACAGTGGAAGTAAAAGCATCGAGAATTTCAATTTGTGTTATTGATGACTGTAAAGATGCTGACGTTCCTTTATTAGAATTGTCACTCACACATCTCGAATTATCTCAAGATATTAATTTTAAAGAACGTTCTCCTCTCAATGGTAACATAAGAGAAGGTCACTTGAAGACAGTTCTTGGTTCGGATTATTATAATCGTGCATTGAGTGGATGGGAACCGATCATTGAACAATGGAAATGTGAAGCAAATTGGAGTTATAATATGGCACAACTTCCAACACACTTATCACGATTAAGTTTGAAAATAAAAAGCAATGAAGTTCTTCGATTAAATGTCACAAGCACATTGATGGAAATTTACGAGACAGTTAAAGAAAATTGGACTCAAGATTATTACTCGTCTAACTCAGAGATGCAGATAATTAGAAGAAGTCCGTTCGTACCTTTTGCTTTAAAAAATGAAACTGGTGCACGATTATATTTTTCTACCTTAGTAGCTAGTCCTATAAATTCTTCTAATCACAGCTCAAATAGTAAAACACCAAAAGAATGGAAAGTTGTTGAATCTGGTGAAACAATAACGTTCAGTTTTGCTCAAACTCAAACGAAACAACGTCACATTGACTCGCATAAATCAATTCTTCATCAAATATCTGTGCGAGTTGAGGGATGGGCAGAAGTAGGACCAATTTCTGTTGATAAAGTTGGAATTTTCTTCAGACATGCTGGACCTGAAATTGTTGATAATTATTCAACAATACCACGTTCAAGAATTGTTTTTTCTGTATCGCTTGAAGGCTCAGCACGAAAATTAATAACTGTGAGATCGGCATTAAGATTCATAAATAAATTAGATCATCCAATATTAATGAAAATGGAGCATTTATTTGGTCATTTAAATATCCGATCATGGCCTGCTTCAAAGACAGTTATTGTAGCATCAAATGAAAACTATAGTGTTCCTCTAAGTCATGTACATTCGTTCTTGTATGTCAAACCATTACCAGTCAATAACATTTGTCTTGATGATGTTGCATCTGGTTCTAATGCTGTATCTAAAAACATGCAAATCGATCGAATTGATGGAAACGAATATTGGAATAGATTTGGAAAATTTTGCGATGGTGGTGCAATGGGAAATTTTCAGTTTACTGAAAAGTCTATTCATTGGAAAGATGTACAAGATTCACAAGAAATTTCACAAGAGATACGAACATGTTGTAGTATTAATAATAAAATGTACAAACTTGTTTTTGCTATAAAGAAAGAAAAATATCCAAGTAAAGAACACAATTATAATGCTATGCTTCCTGGTCATACAATTACTCTTTGGCCTCCACTTAGATTGCACAATTTGTTACCATGCGATTTGCTTTTTAAATTACCGAGTGATACACAAGGAAGAATTTCACCAGCAAATACAGCGAATATTCATGAAGTTGATTTAGATCAATCATTGGAACTCACTATTACACTCGATTCATTTTCTGGGGCTGGTCAAATAAATATACAACCATCTTCAACTGGCGCATGGGAATTTGAAGTAAAATTGACAGATGTGAATGGGCGAATATTAGTTCTTAAAGCTCAAGTTCAAGTTTATCGCGGATTGGGTATGCAAATTTCAATATCAGCACCATTCTGGCTTGTAAATCGAACTGGTTTACCTTTGATCTTTCGTCAAGAAGGCGTTTCAACAGAGTTTGCTGGACAATTTAGTGAAAATGAACAAGCGAGATTAATTTCACCTTTAATGTTTTCATTTAGTGATCCAGATAGTTCATCAGCATTAACACTTCGTTTAGGAAAACGTTATGGCTCAAATCTTCCTTGGTGTCAACCATTTAATCTTCACAAAGATACATTACATCGACAATTGAAATCAAATTCAACGAATGAAACTTTTATCATTGGTATAGAAGTTAGACGTGGACGTGGACGTTATGCACAAACGAGTATTGTTACTTTCTCACCACGATTTCAACTTTACAATAGAAGTTCGTATAAACTTCAATTTGCACAAAAATCCTTTGCAACTGTTTTAACCGATCCCACTGCTCGATCAACATTTATTGAAGCTGTACCTGGCTGTCATCTTCCATTTCATTGGCCACGACTTGATAAAGATCAAGAACTTTGTGTAAGACTTCCTGATGTTGAAGAATGTCTATGGTCAAGTGGAATTCCTATTCATGAAACGCAATCACTTTATATTAATGTAAGAGATATAAACGGTTGCATGCATTTTCTTCGACTTGAAATTATTTTACAAGGAGCAACCTACTACATGCTTTTTGGAAATGCAGAAGTTTTACCACCACCAATTCGCATTGACAATTATAGTGAAGTTCCGATTAGATTTTATCAATACAATTGCAGAAATATCATCAAAACAACAGTCAAACCTCATTCATCAATGGCATACGTGTTGGATGAAGTAAATGGTGCATCATCAATTTGTTTAGAAGCACCTGGAGGTGATTCAGCTAAATGTCCATTACTTGGTTTTGAAAGCACACGCTTGACTTATGAAAATTTTATTTACATTGCATTCACTCAAACATTTGAAAATGTTACAAGTTTTACCACCAATTATGATGAATATGATGTGAAAGCACAACAGCTTGTGCTTGGTGTTGTTGGAAATAAAGTCGTTTTGGTAAGAAAACAACCAGGAGATCGATCACAATTGTGGCGAATGAATAATGAAAAACAACTAGAACATGAAGGCTCGTCACCACCAAGTGAACCAGGAAAACAAGCACAACGATTCGTTTTAGATCTTGAAAAATCATTACAACCACTTCAACCTAATCAACTAGTTGTTCGACCTGCAAATTATCAACGACGTTCTACACAAACTTGGTATTTCACGGAAGAAGGTCGATTGATGTGTGAACATACGAATATGTGTGTTCAACCAAGAAATGGATTCTTCGGACTACGAAATGGAAGTGATGCAGTTCTTGCTTTGATTGTACGTGACACAAAAGTAATAAACAGTCTTGGAGTGCCATTTGAGCAGGCAATTGAAAGACAAAAGTTGAGACCCGGTTCAGGCTGCTTGTCATTATCTTTTCGAATGGATGGACCAATTAAAACTGTCCAAATTAGAGATGTAAAAATGAATTCAGATTTGACGCTTGCTGTAGATCCACATTGGCGACATGTTTCACATATTCTACCCAATTCATATCATCCAGACAAAGAAGAGACAAATGGTACTAAAACAATTGATGAATATCATATTAACTTGAATTTAGTGAAAGGAATAGGATTTTCATTAGTATCAAGAAGACCTTTTGAAGAGCTTGCTTATGTATCATTTGAAGATATTCATACTGAAATTATTAACACACCTGTGGTAAAATCATTAGATTTGAGTGTTCGTGATGTTCAAATTGACAATCAATTGCTTGAAACATCGTGTCCAATATTTTTGTATACAATTAAAAACTCATCAGAAAACTTAATTGAAGAAAAATTACCAGCATTACAATTCAACATGAAGATTCTCTCTAGTCCTAACAAGAATGCTGTAATTTTTGAGGTAAATTTTAATTTATTTTCTTTTAAATTTTAAAAATAATTTTAATTTTCTTTTATTTAAAGCATTTAATTCTAAGTTTACGACCATTAACAGTCTTTCTTGAAGAAAGATTGCTGTTAAGATTAGCTGATTTCTTTGGTATTGGAACGAGTACACCAGATCCAACTGCACTACAAGATGAAACTGATTATGAGGCTCAAAGAATAGTGTCAAAAGTGCTTTCAGCAAATGCTAAAAGATATTATTTTGGTGATTTATCTCTCGTGCCAAGTCAAATAAGATTAAGCGTAATAACAGCATCAAAATTACCTTCACATTTAACTGAAATTAAAAAGAGTTTAGGTTTGACGCTCATTAAATTTGAAGATGCTGTAATTAATTTTGATAAATTCTGTGATCGACATCATTTTGAGACATCTGAAATTTATTGGGCAGCAATTAAATCACATTATAAACAAGAGCTTAAATGGCAAGCAGCTTCTATTCTTGGTTCGGTTGATTTCCTTGGAAATCCACTTGGTTTCGCAAATGACTTGAGTGAAGGCGTGAGCAGTCTTTTAAAGGAAGGAAATGTCAAATCATTGGTAAAGAATGTAACACATGGCATAAGCAACTCTACAGCAAAATTGACTGAAACATTATCGGATGGTCTAGGCAGAGTAGTTTTGGATGAACAATATACAGAAACAAGACAAAGAATTTTAGAAGTTAGCTCAACTTCGGGAGGGAATTCAACTGGTGATCATTTGGTTGCTGGTTTGAAAGGATTTGGCTTTGGATTGTTAGGTGGTGTGACATCGATTGTAAAACACACATATACAGGAGCTCAAAATGATGGAATACCAGGATTTTTATCAGGCTTAGGCAAAGGAATTGTTGGTACTGTAACAAAACCAGTGATTGGTGTTTTAGATCTTGCAAGTGAAACTGGTAAGTTTAATAATCTTATTACAAAGACAATAAAATTGAAAATTTTCTTTTCTTCCTAAAGCAAATGCAGTTCGTGAAACAAGTAGAAGTTCGAATCGAATTTTACCAGATAGAAAAAGACCACCGCGTTGTGTGACAGGTGCACCAGGCGGCTTATTACCTTCATATTCATCGCTTCAAAGTAAAGGACAACAGCACTTATTGGTGATAAATAAAAGAGATTTTAGTGAAAAATTAATGGCATATGAACCGTGTTTATTGGAATCTAAGGAATCAAAATTGAGATTATTAGTTAGCACTGACAACATTTGGGTATTTTCCAAAGCAGATGACAACATTCCGGTGGTGATATTTAGCTATAGTTTATCAGAGTTAATAACATGCAGACATGTTGTTGAGATTCAAAATGAACGCAGTTCATCACATTCATCACATGCTCTACCAAAGAAAGTACATTATATTGAATTATGTCTTTCACTTCCATCTAAAGCATCTTTAACACCGAGCGCTCCTGAAATGGTCAAAAGGCCACGTGTCAAGTGTCAAAATGAAGAAACTGCTAAAAAGGCTGAACGAAATGTGAGTTTAAATTTATATAAATTGTTGAAATAAATCATAATTATTTATTTCTTTGCAGATAAACTACGCAAAAAGTGTATTTGAAGAAAAAGAGCACGCATTGGTTGATTCTGCTTAAAAACCGCTCACTGATTACTTTTACGAAAGAGTAACTTAATACAGTGAATCAAATACACGCGTATACAATTACCAAAGACGCAAACGAATAATAATATTTGAAATATTAAACCAAAATGATTCATTGTACTTATTATTCATATGGCATTAATATCAAAAGACATTTTTAGTTTAGTTAAAAGTTTTTATTTGTTGCTTTAATAAAAAAAGTGAATTTTATTTCTAATCTTTACCTACTTCCCAAGTAACTTCTACTTCATCTGTTCTAAATCTTTGTGTAATTGTAGCATCATCCCATTTCATTCTCGTTCCAGTTCTATACATTTCCCATCCGGCATGTGCAATCATGATGCCATTATCAATACAGAATCTTTCATCAGTAGCAAAAATCTTTGCTCCACGTTCTTCACACATAATGCCCATCATTTCTTGTAGTCTTTCATTGCAGCCAACTCCTCCAACAATCAACACTTCATTTGATCCACAATGTGCCATAGCTCTTTCAGTAATTTCAACAAGCATTGCGAAAATTGTTTCTTGTAATGAATAACAGAGATCTTCATGCGATGGCAATTCAGTTTGATCATCAATTTGGTCAAGTTTACGTTTTTTATTAATCTTGTGTGGCAATGCTTTTTTCTCGATTTCATTTAAAATTCCAGAGAAACTTACATCCATACCTTTGACAGCATAAGGAAGCGGATAATATTTTTTGCCTTTTTTCGCTAGTTGCTCAATATTATAGCCAGGACTAGGATCATTTGATATTTTAATGACTCTTGCGAATCTATCAAGGCAGTTTCCAATGGCTATATCAATTGTTTCTCCAAATATACGATACCTCTTATTTGAATAAGCAATAACTTGCGTGTTTCCTCCGCTGACATAAAGAACAGTTGGATTTTGAGCTCCAGTGATTAGTCGTCCCATTTCAATATGTCCAATGCAATGATTTACTCCTAAAATAGGTTTATTCCAAAGTTGAGCAATTGTTCTTGCAACTATAGCAACTGTTAACAGAGGAGGTGCCATTCCTGGTCCTTTAGTATAACAAATTACATCTATTTCATTTGGTTGAATTTTTGCAAAATCAAGAGCTTCTTTTATTAATCCCAATACTTGATTGCGATGATGTTCGGCAGTTTCTTTTGGTAAAAATCCTGAGCCTGGCGGTGTTATGTAAGTTTTCCTAACATTTGCAAGTACTTCACCATCTCTGATAATTCCTACACCAATTTTATTAGCACTTCCTTCAAATCCTATTGCAATTACCATGATTTAACTAAATTTTTTCTAAATATTTATTTTCACTTTGAAAAAAGTAAACAAAACAAAACGCGCTCAATGTGTTTATATTTTTAAAAATAAAATTACAGTTATATTAAAACAAAGAAATTTTTCTTTCTTTTTAGCTTCTTCAAGCTTTCAAAATTTACTTAGAACTAATATATTTGCTTTGATAAAAAATTATATAACAAAATTAACACATTCAATTGAAAAAATTAAGTAAAAATATTGAGAAAAATTCATTAACAATAACCGTAATTTACATGACCATTATTAATAATTGATGACTGAATAATCAATGATTTTTCGTCATCAATCTTTTCTTCTTCCTGTTTTCTGATTTCATCTAGTTCTTTTGCTGAAAAAAATGGAGTTTTGACTTCATATGTCATATGAAATTTTGAATAATCGACTTCAAACTCTGAATTTTTCTCATTAAAACTTATAATAGTCATAAAGCGATGACCCCAAAGTATTTCATGAGGCATATACGATGTTCTAGCTTGGATAGCTAATCCAGTGCTTTCAACACCTCCCTCAAGCATTATAATTATTTCAAATTGTTCTCGTTTGAGGTCTTGAGGTGACATGTCGTACAAAGGGGACGATGAATCAATTTTATGAACGACAGTTGTAGGCCACATTAGTAAAACGTAATTATCGCACTCTTCGGCAGCACTTAATTTCAATTCTTGTTGGTAAAAATTAATAAGCTCTCCTTCACGTGTAATTTTTCGGCTTAAAAGTCGAGCCTTCACTTGTGCTTGAACTATATGAGATTTTCGTGTGTCTACAATTTGAAACATGAGATAAGGAATTCCTTCACGATGACAAATAACAGCATTTTTTGAAAAGCGAATGTTTTGGGCACGCTTTTTTGGACGTGCAAATTTTGCAATTAAAAATCCCATCAAAAACTAAACATGTGATAATAGAAAATTTATCAGTATAAAAGGTTCATATTTGAAAATATTTAATTACTTACAGCTTGAATTAATGTTCCCCAAACACTCTGAAGTACTAGCAAAATTGGACCACCTGTTGAAAAATGACGAAGAAACATTAAAATTAAAGAAATAAAAATATTTTCTTTTCTAAAACTTACCAGCACAACCTTCTGTGATATATCGAAATCCATAGCCTTGTGAAACAAAAGTAAAATGAAGAAATCAGTAAATTTTAAAAGCAAGTCTACTCACCTATTGTGTATTGTGTTTCAATTGAAAATAGGAATGCAGACTCAAAGCTATATAAATTTCGAACACAGGGTGTTGGATTTTCTCTTTCAAACTTGTCTCGATCTTCAGCAACCATCCATTTCTTGTAGTATTCAATATCACCATGCCAAACTGCCATTGCGTACCATAAGCAAGCAAAGAAAATCCATGAAGTTATGAAACCACATGCAAAAATTGATAATGAATAACGCCATTGAGCATCAATAACGCTCGTAAAAACATCTTTAAAATATCGTCCGTAATGACGACCAACATTTAATTTGACTGCATTAACTTTTCCACGTTTGAAAACAATTCGATCAGATCTGGAAAATTAATTAAATTATCTTTTGAAGCAGAATCTGTTTAAGAGAATTCAATTAAAAATTCGTACGTAAGTCAATTAAATTTAGTCGACTTAGCATAAAATTTTTATTCAACTTCAGATTCTGTTTTTTAATAATTATTTATCGCAACATGTGGTCTTTAAGTGAACTTTTTAGCGCATTTTTGTATAGAAAATGCAGCTTATACATTCACTTTGTTCGGCTGGCTGGCTCCCGGCTGGCTGGCTGGCTCCGCGAGATTTCGGAAACTATAATGGCTAGAGACTTACGGTTTTTTTGCATTTGATTAGTGCTGTCGAGTTATTGGCCCACCGCTTAGTTATATTTCTGTCACTGTTTACAGGAATTGGGAAATTGCAAAATAAAATTTCGATATTGAAAAATGTAAACAAAAATTTTTCGACTACTAAGATTTTTTTCGTCGACGCGTTTTTTTTCGCATCTTTTTCAATTTGAATTCAGCTCGACCGTTATTTTCAACTCAACAAATTTTTTAACACATTATTGTATAGAAAACAGATTTAGTTATAATTTATTGAATTAAATTGGTTTTGTTTTGTTTAAGCTGAAATCAGTAACTAACGAAAAATAATGGAGATTTT